>BQNB010011950.1:6763-80250 GCA_026074375.1 Tanacetum coccineum
CAACACTCTAAAACAAAACATATAGAGATCAGGCATCATTTTATACGAGATTGTAATACTAAAAAGTTGATTCAAATGGCTAAAATTGATACTCAACTTAATGTAGCTGATCTTCTTACAAAAGGTTTTGATGCTGGTAGATTTCAGTACTTGGTTTCAAGTATTGGAATGCTCAATCCCTAAGGTCCAAATCTCTTATATGTTTTTGTAAAGTTTGTTAAATAATAGTACTGTTAGTGTTTTGGAATTTAATACTGCTAGGTCTAGTTAGTACTGCTAATTATATTTACACCTGTTTGTTAAAACTGTTACTTATAATTTGTACTGCTAGAAATAGTTCGGTTTCTTTGTTACTCTTGTGCATAACACTTAATACTGTTTATCAAGAACCATGGTTGGTTTTTGTCTTGGTTTTAAGCTAACTGTTTCAGGGTATACACTGAAGTGTGACATTGAAGTTAGTCCATAATATATCATTTGAGGGGAGGAAACATGATGATTGTTCTTACAGTGTTGGTTGTTACACCACACATCAAATGGTCATCAATTCACCATGTCTAATCGACATCAAGAATTGACTAGTCCAGAGCAAACGGCTCCTGGTAAAGACTTCTCAAATCCGTTTATAGTTGGTAGTTTACTCAAAACTATATGGTAATCATTGCACCATGTTTTTCTAAATGAAGCAATGGCTAGTCCAAAGCAAACGGCTATTGGTAAAGACTCATCAAATCCGTTTATGGCTGGTAGTTTGCCAAAAATTACACTTTGTGTGAATGTGTGAGCTAAAACAAAAGAGAGAAATGGTGAGCTTAGAAACAGAAAGAGAGCTGTGTGAAAAATAGACAGAGTGTCAAGTGAGCCAAAAGAATTGAGAGATGCATTGTGAGCCTAAAAACAGAAAAGAGAGATTGTGTGACGTGTTTCTTTTAGTCCTTCCAATCTTTGGACTTTGTACTGCTGTTGGGTGGAGAAGTTAATACTGCTAGGCAAATTTTAATACTGCTAGGCCAAAATTAATACTGCTGGATGACCGTTAGTACTGTTTGGGCCTAACAAAATTTTACATTAATTGATAGAGCCGTTGAGATATTTCCGCCAAATACATAGGGTATAGGCCTTTGACCAATTGGACTTTCGTGAACCTACTATAAATTAGTAAGATCTTTCACGGTTATCTTCAATCCTCTTAATATTGGTCAAATTATATTTCTCTGTTTTCTCTATCACATTGCAATTAACTTTCTCCAGACCAAATACTACCTTACACGATCAAATCCCACTTGTTTACTTACAATTTCATTCATGGCAAATTTAGAATTTTGTGACAAACACAATATGGTTGCGTATCTTGAAAAATCTACGGGTAGTGCAGGGTTTCATCCAATCATTGATTTCATCACTCGATGTCATATTCATTATGCACTTACCAAGAAACCAGAGGTGTGTGTTTCATTTATAAGACAATTTTGAGTCTGCATGAGATCGGAACGATGATGAAGGCTCCGTTAAGATTCATGCTACTAGCGATGCACAACTCCACTGTCATCTCTGAAGTTCTCTAAGCGACATACTGTTGATGGTCACTCGCTTTCCATCACTGAAGGTTCTATAAGGCGACATCTCAAGTTGGATGATCAAGACGGACTTATCTCTCTTCCAACTTCAGAGATATTTGCTCAATTGGCACTTATGGGCTATGTTACTGATTCAGATAAGTTAACTTTTCAGAAAGGTGCTTTTTCACCTCAATGGAGGTTTCTTATTCATTTAATACTTCACTGTTTAAGCCCCAAGAAGACTGCGTGGGAGCAGTTTAGTAGCAATATTGCAGCGGCTGTCATTTGTTTAGCTACAAATAGAAGGTTTAATTTCTCTAGGATGATCTTTGACCATATGGTGTCTAACATTTCTAGTCCCCATAAGTTTTTGATGTACCCTAGGTTTATCCAACTATGCCTAGACATGCAGAGACACAAGCTCCAACAACACTCAAGAGTCTATTTAGTCCCATCTCTCACAATGAAGGTGTTTAGTAACATGAAGAGATCCACCAAGGGATTTTCCGGACAGGAGGTTCCTTTGTTTTCCACTATGTTAGATGCTGCTGAATCCTCACACTCACCTTCTAGATCCACATCTTCACCTTCCCCTACACCTACATCTTCACCTACACCTGAATCTACACATACTCAACCATCCCCTCAACCATCTCCTCCTCAACCTTCACCTACACAACCTTCCCCAACTCACCTTGGCTCAGAATATCATCCTCCTACACCCCATGACTCACCTCTCCATGCTGTTCACTCACATGGAAGTGATGAGGGTAGTTTGAAACTACAAGAATTGATGAATTTGATTAACACACTTTCTGACAGGGTTGGAGTTCTAGAGGCTGATTTGACCAAGACAAAGCAAACCTACAGTTCTGCTTACACTAAGCTTATTCTAAGGGTCAAGAAACTAGAGGCTCAGATAAAGGTTGGGAAGGCAAGGAGACATTCTAGATTTGTTCTTTCAGATACTGAAGGTGTTGAAGATGATTCTTCCAAACAGGGGAGGAAGTTTTCTAATGAAGGTTTTAAAGATGATGAAGGAGTTCATGAAAAAGCAAGCACTGAAACTGAACTTTTTATACAAGAAATAACTCCAACTGAAGTCATCCATGAGCAAGAGGGCAGTGGGAAAGCTAGTGATGAGATTAGTACTGCTGGCAAGAAGAAAGATACTGCTAGTGAAGAAGTTCCTCCAGTTAGTACTGCTGAAGTACACATTAGTACTGCTGGAGGGATGGAACTGCTACTTACTCAAGGAGAATGCAGAGAAAAGAAAAGACAAGGGTAATGTATAATGAATCAGATGAAGAGCCCCAAGAAGAAAATCCAAAAGGAGGTTAGCAAGAAAGATTAAGTTTTGCTGAAGCAATTAGGAATTGAAGATCCCCATGAATGCATGAGGAAAACAAAAGGGCCTTCCAAATTGCTAGAGTATGCAATATTGTCTAGACAGTGGGTATGGAAGAAGAAAAAGAAGAGGCTATGAGAGAGCTAGGCTACAAAGAAGATTGACTGGAATGGATCCTTCATCCTTTAGATCTTCATTCTTGTGTGGGGCTCAAAATGAAGCCCTAAGTCAATTGACCCAAGCAAGAATAGCACATGATCAAGTATTTGAAGAACCAAGGAAATTTTAAGATGACTGACTTCAAGGGGATGTCTTACAATGAAGTAAGGCCTATTTTTGAAAAACTTTGGGACTTTAATCAAAAGTTTGTGCCTTTGGATGCAGAGAAAAAGCAAGTAAGAAGCAAAAGTCTCCTGAAAAAGAAAGATCTCCAGAAAAAGATTTATGAAAGAAAAAGTTGTTACTCAAAAGGAAAAGGAAGAAGTACCCAAAGAACCAACAACAAAGAGGAAGAAGTCCATTCCTAGGAAAACAACAAGGAAGAGACAAAGGTTAGAAGAAGATGTTGAGAAAGATGAGCTCAAAGTATTTATGGATGTAGTACCAAGAGAGGAAACTCCCATAGAGATTGAATCTTTAATCAGCAAAGTTTCCCTATTGTAGATTGAAGAACAGTTTTGTTTACAGAGGACCTTCAATTACTATATTCAAGTTTTCAGGGGTGATGGAAGCTCAAAGAATTATAAAGATACTAAGTGATAATGCCATCAAGATTTTGACAGAATGATGTAGAACAATTGTTCAGGTAGTTTTAAGAAAGAGATACAGTTCTATCAGCAACCAGAAGGATTTATTTTTTTTTTTGATCTTATGCTTTGGGGAGATTTTTACATACCATGTTTGAGCCTGAATAAAGATGATGAGATTTTGAAAGACCAAAACATGCAATACAATCTTTTGAGCTAGAGATTATGTTGATTTCTATGGTAATTCAATTTTTAGTTGATGAACAATTGGGTTTTATTGCGCGATTCCATATGTTGACAAAAAGAAGTATCCCTTGAGTCAAGAATGTTGTCAAAGATGTTAAGTACATGATTAGTAGGTAGATCATGGAAGAGTTCCCCAATGCTTTTGAACTTCCTAATTCATAAAAATCTCCAATGCAGGAAATGTACAAAAGGTGTTTTGAAAAGAATCATCATCAGTATAGAATGATTTTATTCAGAAGAAAACTTGTTGAATTTAAGGACAATCACAAGTTTAGGGGATGATGTGTTTGGGGAATAAAAATCTTCCCATATACTTAATACTGGCCACAGTACTAAAGGAGTTAGATACTAGCCACACACCAAATTTTAGTACTATCCAAGGAAACATAATACTGCTAGTTGAAGGAAGTGTTACTGCTAAATGGTCAATAGCTGATGATAAGAGATATAAGAAGTATGGAGAGCATTTCGGAAGATTTAGTTTTGTATTGTACACTGTTCCTATTTAGATAGGTCCATCTAATAATTTGTAAAGGGCTCCTTGTATTTCTATAAAAGGAGATCCCTAGAGTAGTGATAGATAGAACTTTTAGAGATACACTGAGAGTGTTTTGTATTAGCTTCAAGGTTGTGTAACCCCAGTACTTTAGAGTACTCGTATTATTTATAATATTGAAGCTGTGAGTTTTGTGTTTATTGTTTGTGTGTGATCATTACTGTTTCATTCATACATTTTCATCTAGATTAAACAAAGTGTATGCTTCCGCAACACTTTTGTTTTATATTCACAAAGACTCAATCTTTGTTATTTTTGGATTCTTACCAAGTAACAAATTCTTTTTTATATTACTAAAGAACCGATTTCAGCGTGGGATCAACAATTTTGGGGTTAACTCATTCTCTGATGTTAACTACGGGTTTTTTGGGCCATAGTTTTCCTCCATCAAAACTTATGGGTGCAAAACTGTGGATTCCTAGTCCCCTTAATATCAGAAATCTTCCAAGCTATGGCATGTTTTTGTGACTTAAGAACCTTTGATCAGGGCGGTTTTATCCTCATCTTTTCAAGTTTTTAGCGATTATGAGGGTAATTTGTCATCACCCTCCAAAAATGCATACTCAAGATGGATGGGTAAAATCTTTATACAAGGTCTGGGAGGATCTTCCAACATGAAGATTTAATCTCTTTCAGGTACATTTTATTATTCACAAACTGGTGACGGAGGGAGATTTTGTGTCACTAGTGATTACAACTTAACAATTCCTCAAGGTAAACAGTAATCTCCCTCAGAATCAAAATGCCGTCAACTACCTGGTGGGTATTAAAATTCAACATGTTCAAGAATTCATCGATCTCTTCCATTAGAAAATCACTTCCTCCGAAGGGAGTGAAAGATGGAGAGCGAGAATCGATCATAAGGTCCGAAGTCGAAGTGGGATTGCCACTTTTAGAATTTTCAAGTACTTCTTGAACATATTCATCACTCTACGAAGCAATGTCAATAACATCACTCAGTTTAAACCCGATTCAATGAAATGCCGTAGGAGAAAGTCCCTTAGTATCGACCAACTTTGAAGGTCACAGGATTGGTCATCGTGCCTAAGGGTCCATTGTTCACCGTGAACATCGATCAAAGGCACGTCCCAGTCCTCAAGAAAGTCCTTCCTAATGATTAGGGAACCCAGGATCGTCAACCGGAATCAAACGACCCACGAAAATCAGGCAGAAAGAAGAACGTTCCAACTATAAAGAAAACATCCTCGCGATCCGTGGGAGTAAAGATCGTCGGAGTTTCGGGACAAATTCAAGTAACATTCGGGTTTTTGGTCACAAGCTGGAAACTAAGTTTCTTTCCAAATGGAGAGAAGGCATAGGTGGAGCTTGCACCAGAGATCGTCCAAGGCTAAGCCATTCATTCAGCTCCAGGAAAATCACAAACGGTAGTACAAAGAAAATCTGCCGGTGGTCCGCTCCAAGTTTTCTCGGAGAAACTTTTTTAGAATATACCGCCGAGCAATTCTCGTTTTACCGTTGTCTTTGTCAACTCATCATCTAACCTTGTCATTTGAGGAGCTTTCTAAAACATGGTGCAAATTTTGGGCATGTGTAGAGAGCGTCCCGAGGAAACTTAGCTCGAAATGGAGATTCTAAAAATCTCCATAAATTTTTGAAGCTAAAGATTGTCATTATTCACGGGAGCTTTTCTTTGTTGCACCTTGAAGGATAAAGGCAAGTTTGTTTTTAGTCTTGAAGCAACAATGGGCCCTCACCAATTTGGTCATTAGTTTGGACCCACTGGAGGTTTGGATGTTTTTTCGGTGCTTGGTTGCACCCGTATCCTTTGTCAACTCCGGTTCATTTTCCTTCTCTTTAGAAGAAAAATTTGAGGTCCATTAATAGAAAACACCGGGCTTCGGGTATGATTGCTTTCACATCACCTTTCGGTTAGCAATGGAGTTGCTTGGAAGAGTAACCCGAAGACGCGCGAAGTAACGGCAACATCTTTTCCTTATGACACGTTAAGTCTTTCACCCTTTTTGGTTTCCTGCATTCCTTAGCAAAATGACCAAATTCATTGCAATTGAAACACTGTATCCTAGTCTGCTACACTAGCTGACCACCTAAAGTCTCCTTAGCCCCAACAACTGTCATTGTCCTTTGATTCCCAAACTGTCTAGTCTAATTGTCATTCTTGTACCTTGGAGGTTTGTAGATCTTTTTGAAGTACTTTGCAATGAGTGCCAAATTTTTCTGCATATCCTTATCTCTTTGAGCTTGTTCAGGATCACTGTCTTCTTCAGATGCTGACTCAGATGGAGGTGTGATTGGTCTGGCTATCTCTTTGCCTTTGAATTTGGTAGATGCATTAGATCTGGTGGAAGATGCTTGTTTTGATGGTGGTGCAAATAATTTATGAGATTTTGGTGCTTGATAATAAGGACCAGGATATTGTTGAGCAGCAGCGACAAGTGCTAATGGATTTGCATTCTTGGCTATTCTTTCAGCACGGATTTCATTAACTTCCTTTTGATATTGTTTCAGAATGTCAAAGAGCTTGTGATATGAAACTTTATCCAATTCATGTTGTTGCTTAACAATTGTTACAAACCTTGACCATTCTGGTTGAAGTTGTTGAAGAAACTGAACATTGACTTGCATCGTGGCAACTGTCAAGTTATTTCTTATCATTTCATTCATCATCTTGAAAAATCTGGAGTAGTAAGACTCCATGGACTCTCCATCATGAGAAGTGAATTTTCCAAATTCCCAAAACAAATTAGTCTTGACATCTTGAATGTTGAGAGATTTACCTTGTTGTAGCCTTTCAATAGCTATCCACATTTCATGAGCTGTGTTAGGATTAATGTTTTCTTAACTTAGTACCGACAGTACAAATAGTTAGTACCGACAGTTATACTTAGTACCGACAGTACAAAGTATTAAGTACTGTTAGTTAGTTAGTACCGTTAGTAGAAAGTTAGTTAGTACCGTTGAGAAGATATTTAAAAGATATTTATGAGATATTTTAGAAAAAGATTTGTAAGCCTTTTAGGGTTATCCTTAGTATATAAAAGGATCACCTTTGGCATAGTTAGACACGTGTGTTGAAAATATATGAACAAAGAAGTTTAGCAAATCATATATCATAGTTAGCAATCTGTAATCCTCAAGAACACTTTAATAAAGTTGTTATTCAGTTGTTCATTGTTCTTCTTAGTACCTGTGTTAAGATTCCGCATTAACACATAGTATTCATAGTCATTGTTTCTACATAGTCATTTGTATTTATACATCTTGGCTATCATCCTTTATAGGCTGCAAAGATCCATTCAGTTTATCAGGACCTTCAAGTGGTATCAGAGCTTTGAGAAACTCTGAACAAGAAGAACAGTTAAAAACCAGTTATTCATCTCCAACCAACAAATCTAAACATGTCTGAAACACAAGATGAGACACATCTAAGTCTCCTAAGCTTAGATTTGAGGTTAATTAATCATCTAATCTACTAGAACCTTAAAATCAGATAATTAACCCTGCTTAATGATTTTGACTTAAAAAAGGAAGATGAGCTTATCCTGGAGGCTCTATGGACTTTTAACTAGCTTTATCATTGATTAAGCTAGAGTTGTTGATAAGCTCTTGGAGCCTTATAAGCCCCCCTTTTTTTTTTTGTTTAGCAAGGGCCAATTTGTAATTTCCATTTACTCTTGTTTTTTTAAATTTCCTAGTATAAATTTGCTTATTATGCTTAAATGTTTGCTTATTTGAGCTTATATGTGTGTTATTGAGTTTATTTGATCATCTGTTTTTAGTTTTAATAGATTAGATCTTAGTTTTCTTTGAATTTTCTGTTTAAGTATTGTTTAGGCTTAATTGGTGGATTAAATTTGCTTATTAGGTTGTTATTTAGTTGTTTAAAATCTGGTATTAATGGTTCATGTTTTAAATTAGTGATTTACAAGCTTAAATTTGGTCTTAAGTTCATTAAGGAGTGTTTGGAATAGGGCCAGTACTAACTCTAAGTTAGTACTGGTTGTGGTTCCTGTCATTTAGGTTGTTTTAAATCTGTTAAAAATCAGTCTTAGTTTAATTCTCATCCAGTTTTGGTTAAGTCTTAATTAAGAATCAAGTTTTCATTAAGAAATTGTCTCTACTGTGGAATTCATAACAGTTGGGGGGTTCATTGTGTGGTTTTGAGTTTCAAGCTTTCAAAAGTGTTATTACTTGTTCAATTTATGCTCTAACTCAAGTTCAAAATCTGGTTAAATGGCTTTACCCATTGGCTTAAAGTTTTTCCCAATTTGTACCCATTTTAGTCACTAGTCTGTCATTCAAACAGTCCATAAACCTAAGTTTAGGCTTTGATTCAAGATGGTTATTGTTAGGTTTTGATCTTAATCTTTTGAGCATAAATACGATTAGATAGCATAATTTGAAGGATTTGAGCTTGATTTGAGTTTTATTTCTTTAAAGCTCGTTATCGTTTTTGAGCTTTTTAATGCCTGTTTAGACTATATTAGGCTGCTAATTTCTAGATTTGCTCATTCTAGAATATAAGTGCTTAATCTTTATTAATTTCTAGATTTTCTATCTTATTCTAAGGTTTAACTTTCTAGATTTTTGCTTATTTTAGTTCTTTGATGTATAATCTCAATCTGTTTTGCCTTTCTAGTTTATTAATTTTGCTTATTGATGCTTAAATTCTAGCTTAAAGTTGGCCTTTTATTCATTTGATTCTGTTTTGAGGTTTGCTGATCTCTTTGATTTTCAGTGCTTTTCATTTCAATTTGTTAGCTTATTTTTGGTTCTTAGTGCTTATTAGGAGTAATAATAGATATGTTTTTGCTTATCATGTTTTAGTTTTGCTTATTTAGTCTTTTAATTAGCCTTAAAATTTAGCTAGAATCTCTTTAGTTTTCTTAAGTCACTGTTTGCTTTTCTCAGCTTTTTCTAGCTTATTTTTGAATATTATAAAAAGTCATTTTACAAAAAAGTCTTGTTTTAGCTTGTTTAAGTTTTTTACAAAAAGAAAATTTTTTAAAAAATGCTTTTTCAAAAAGGTAAGGCACAGGGTTTGAACCCTGGACCTCACCCTTCACACACACTCGTCCCACACCAAACACACAATCACCACTAGCACCGGTAGGGCTATCCGTTAGGATCCCTACCTTTTATTCTTTTAAACCCTTTTTTACTTTTTAAGCTTTCAGACTTATTTCACTTATTTAACTGCTTATCTTTTCAGCTTATTCAGTTTTTAAATTTTTCTTAAATTCCTCATTATTCAAAGTATTTTCCATAATTTTTTCAGAATTTTTATAATTAATTTAGTATTTTTAAACATTTATTTTTATTAAAAACTTTAAAAAATCATAAAAAATAGAAAAATAATCAAAAAAATATAAATCTTTTTTAGAAAATTTTCTTTTATCATAAAGTTTATAGGAAAATTAGTTTTGCTTTCGTAGGGTCTAATTTGCAAAATTTCGATTTTTAAGGAACGGGAGTCGTTCCCGTTCTCGTTTTTCGTGTTTTAAAGCTCATTTCAAATCCGTTTTTGTTCTAGTTTTCTTTAAACTTATTTTTTTAGTCAATTAGAGTCCATTTAAAAAGAAAAAAATTAATTTAGGTTTAATTTTAGAAATTTAGGGTTTTTAATTGCCGTTTAGGGTTCCCGTTTTGCGTTTTTAGTTAAAATTTGATTTCCCGTTATTTGATTTCATGCTCAATTGTTATAATTTGTTTATTTTAATTTGTAGAAGTAGATAATCAACTCAATCTTTGTTACCAATTCAAATCATTGTCCGAACATCAAACGTGGTTTCAAATTCACAAATCGTTGGGGGATAACGACCCGGGTATCATACTTCCCGGTTTATATACGTATTATATTATATATATTTGTGAAGATTTTTCCTTTTTACCTTTGTCCTCAAAGGTAACTTGGTAATTTTCCATCATCTATTATATATTTTATTAATTACGTATATATAGATTCTAGCGAATCAATTTTTGGCGCCGTTGTCGGAGATTTGTGATTAAGATTCTCTCGTTTGAAGTTTGTTGATCGTGTTTTGGAGAACCTTTCGTTTTCGTAGTACGATTCTACAATATTACAAGAAACACACAAATTTAAAGATATTATATGAAACTTATTTGTATATGCAACTTGCATGGAGAGATCCATTTGCATATGGATGACGTAGTAGGAAATTGAAGAAGATTGCACATATCTTTATCAAATCTTCACAAATCAGTTGAGAGATATTCTTACGAAGGTAATGACGCATACAAGCCCTCTTTGCACTTAAAAAGAAGGCGGGATAGGAATAACAGTATCTCAGCTTCCTAATTTTCTTTGATTATTCCATTCTATCTATTACTCTATCTTATATATCAAGTATAAGAGCAAGCTTAAAAAAGAGTATCTTACCACCATTTATTAAATCCTCTCAAAAAAGATGGCTCCTATTCGGTTTTCCATTTAGAAAATGTGGACATAAAAACCGTTTTACTTAAAACGATGTTACAGCAGGGGAATCGCCACCCGAAAAACCATTTCCCCCCAAAAGTGAACACAATCTTAAGTGTGATATTGTACCGAGTCACATCCCCCATTTAAGCAATATTTAAACCCTTCTGAATGATGTCAAAGTATCCGGTCAGAAATAGTGGCGCCTAAGTTAACAATTTAGGCCCATAAATTCCCACCCGTGATTCTACATTTCATCATTGGATTGTGTACATTATTGACTAATGTTATTACCCTTATATACAATGAGGCAAATACGACTTCATTTAGGGGTGAGTTGGGCCGGACGTGACTGGGTGGCCCAAAACGAAGTCATTTTAGGTTAGAACGACGTTGTTTCGACATAACTTATGCAATGTTGAAGTCAACGACGTCGTTTTGTATGTGGCATATATAAATGAAGAAAACCAGGCAAACTCGGTAATCCTCACACACACTGTTAAATCTTACAGGGATAACAATGTATTTTTGGTACATTTTTAGTCATTTAAGTCCGTTTTTAATGGAAAATGGTATGTGTAATTAAGCACATACCATTAATCGTTTAAAGTTTTGGTTTTTTTTTTGAAGTCTTGGTCAGGATGATCATTAGAGCATATGATTGTGTTTCTAATAATGTGCATTGAGGTGTTATGGTTCGATACTACCGTTGATTCTTAAGATATGAGGTTCGTTACCGTCGTTCACTGTTAGTTGCTGCATGCTATGTTCATATGGTTTCTTCTAGATCTAAATATAAAGTAGTTGCATGCGGTTTTTTGGTATTTTTTAAAGATATAACGTAGATATCACTGTTGTATGTTTTGATTTCGTTGTTACTATTGATCAAAATACATTTTGTGTTTGGTGTTTTTATTGTTGTTCTTTAAATTGATGTCACTGATTTATTTGAATGTGGACATTCGATTGTTTCGGTGTATGGTAGGTAATGTTTGCACGTTGCTGCTTTGACTGTGATGATTTGGTCATCCGGCGAGTCGTGATTTTGGCTAAAAATATGGATGACGAAAATTGCAACCGTTTTTTGCAACCTCCACGATAAACCGATGACACTTCATTTTGGTTTCGTAAAAATGTGTTTGACGAAAATGCAACGTTTTGGGATTTGTGTGTCTAGTGTTTTTGTTGTTGTTCTTTAAAACGATGTCGCTGATTTATTTGAATGTGGATTTTTGATTATTTCGGTGTTTGGTAGGTCCGGTTTGCACGTTGATGCTTTGGCTATGATGATTTTGTCATCCGTCGAGTCGTGATTTTGGCTATACAAAAAGCCGGATGACAAACTGGTGACTTTTCATTTTGGTTTAGTAAAAATATGTTTGACGAAAATGTGACCGGGTTTTGTGGCCAGTGTAACATATGCGCCTAAACATAGGAAGCTTTCGTAAAATAATGTGACAAAGATGTGAACAACATGCAAGTCGAACCATCAGGGTGAACCACGTGCAACGTAAAATCACGATCCCTTTTATAAACTAAAAATGTTGAAATTCTAAACACTCCTGCTTACCTGATGATCTTATTCGTAAAATTCTTTTCGAAGATAACTCTTCATTCTGGTTTCCTAAATATCATGTTTGACGTAAAGGCTTCGTTTTGCAATTTGTGCGCTTATCGTTGTTCTTTAAACAATGTCACTGATTTATTTGAATGTGGATTTTTGATTGTTTTGGTGTTTGGTAGGTCCGGTTTGCACGTAGCTACTTTGGATGTGATAATTTGGTCATCCGGCGAGTCGTGATTTGGCTATACAAAAAACTGGATGGCAGTAATTGAAATCGTTTTTTGCAGCCTCCACTGATAAGTTGATGACTTTTCATTTTGGTTTCGTAAAATATGTTTAGCGAAAATGCGACCGGGTTTTGTGGCAACTGTAACGTCTGAGCCTAAACATAGGCAGCTTTAGAACTTGGAACCTAAATTAACCATACATGTTTATGGGGTTGCTAAAATGGTGATGAATGGTTTCATTTTGTTGTTAAATAGATTAAATTAAAATACATTTTGTGATCTACGTGTAGTGAATGGTTTCATTTTGTTGTTAATTGGGTTAAAACACGTTTTGTGATTTATGTATTGTCTGTTTATGTTATTATTCTTTAAAATGTGGGTTTTCGATTGTTTCGAGGTTAGCTAGGTCCTATTTGCATAATGTTGCTTTGGTTATGATGATTTGGCCATCCGACGAGACATGATTTTGGCTATGCAAATAACTGGCTGGCAGAAATTGCAACCGTCTTTTGCATCGTGTGTGTTAAACCGATGACTCATAGCCAAATCATGTGGCTTTAGAGTTTGGAACACGAATTAATTGTAGATGTTTAATGGGTTAGCAAAATGGTGGTGAATGGTTTATTTTTTTTGTTAATTGGATTAAAATACGTTTTATGATTTGTGTTTTCTGTTTATATTGCTATTCTTTAATACGCAACTGCTAATTTATTTAAATGTTGATTTTTGATTATTCCGGTGTTGGGTAGGTGTGCAAAATGTTGTTTTGGCTATGATGATTTGGTCATCCGGTGAGTCGTTGACAGATATCATAAACATACACTACACTAATATATATATATATATATATATATATATATATATATATATAGAGAGAGAGGAGTAGTGAGGAGAGGTGAGAGAGAGTTAGAGAGGGATTGCGTAGCGATGAGAGAAACGATTTCATGGGTGGGGGGACGAGAGACGAGAGAGAGCGGAGAGATAGATGCGTGGGAGGGAGCAGATGGAGAGAGTGGATGGATATTCCCAGAGAGAAAAAATAGAGAGGGAAAGAAAGAGAGAAATATTAGATTAGAAGTAAGGAAAATCACCACCCTTTCCTTACCCTTAGCCCTTCTTATATAGGAAGAAGTGAGGGACTAAGGAGTAATTAGGGTTTTACATAATTGCATACAAGTCCTTCCTTATTTATTCTACTTAATCCCTAAACTATAATAACTATATAAATAACCTTGTAACCAACACTTTCTGTGTTTCTAACAATCTCCCCCTAAGGGGTGGTTACATAGGTCGTATATAAAAACGGGGATCAATAGTCTCGGGACGTCCACCAACATACTCTTCAAATCGTCGTAGCTGCTCCCTACTCTTCATAACTTGATCAATCTCGTCCAGCATCTCTGTAGATCTTTTGATGTCCTTGTCATTCCAATCACGTCCCTTCAACCTTTTGTTGCCTCGACCCAACTCATTCTTGTTCACCATGTCTATCAGGTTTTCAGGAATCTTTGTCAGAGTACCATCATAGAATTTCTTGACTTCATTGAGCTTCATCAGAGATCTACGGTTGTGTTGATTGAGATACACTACCTCTTTCTCTGCTCTAGACATTGTGTATGGTATCCTGTCTTCGATTCCTTCAAAGTAAAGCTTGGGCTTGGTTATGTTGAGTGTCCGCTGGTAGCTCTCCACTCCCAACTGCAAATCTTCAACTCTGTTCTGTATCATTGTTCTTCGAATAAAGAGTAGAAGTGCGTTGTTTAAGTCTTTTTCAAATTCAGACTAGAGATGGTGCAGCTTGTCTTGGACTTTGAGCAGGTACATGTCTTCTATATCATTAAGGTTGAGTCTGGATAGATCTATATAACTGAAAGTATATTCCTTGTTATCTGATCTCCTGACTACAATTGATGACAAGTATCCATAACCCCATTTTCTCTTTACCACAACTCTTACAACTGACATGATCCTTTTCTCTAAATAGACTTTGCTTGGTCATCTGTTATCAATTTATGCCTTAAAGAAGTCTTGTCTTGCATCTTCTTAATGATGAATTCCATTTAGGGCTTCAATTTAATAATAATGTACCTCTTTACTCCATCTGTGTGGGATCATATCTTCAATACCTTAAATGTGGTATCTCCCTTCATAGTGCTTAGTGAGAGATGTAGTGTACTTCTCTCTAGTGCTGAGGCATACCAGGTAATAGAAGTTGTTATTGTAAAAGCTGGGATGAGGTTTTATGCTCATTGACATGTGTCTTTCAAATGATCTTGGCTTGGACATATCACATTCACCAACGTTCCACTCGGCTTCAGTTAACACAATTGCTTTGAGTTGATCAACATGATATTCTAGTTCCACATCGTTCTTGTACTGTTGTTTTAGCTTTTCTAATCCTGCACCTTTGAGATCTGCTATTGTAAGCTTGTCTTTATGAATGAGTTCTTTAAGCTTCTTAGCTATAGCCACAATAGACGGTCCAAGAATATGATTCCAATTTTGATCAATTTCTAATTTTAAGAGCAATTCAAACCATGTTGTTCTTCTCATAGCATTTGTTGACCCTGTCTTCTTCGTAAACCATCCTGCGTTGGGATGATTATGCACATAAGCATCTTCTTGGTCTTAGGGTTGATCAACATGAGTGTCTTCATGAGTTTGTGCCATGGGAGCTTTGTTTTTCCTTGATGATCTAGAATAAGGTTCACCAACATCCTTTCTTCTTGTTCTCCCCTCACGGGTGACGGAATCGTAAAGAGTATCATAAAGCTTCTGATGAGTAGGATGAGTCGTATTTGACTTGTTCAAGTGAATTTTGTTCAGCATCCTTAGCTTTAGTTCCATTTCTGAGAGATCATCATTGGATGTTGATGGTTTGGTGAATAGACTGATCTGGTTTTTTCTCATGACTTCACGCACGGAGTTGTTAAGTCGAGCATTTGGGAAGCATTTGGAGGAAATACACGTGACTTGGACTCAATTTGGGAAGAAACGGGACAAGATTGCTACTCTACACGAAGATGATGGAGAATTGGCGTACAGTGCGTGGAGACGGCGTCACAAATCCTTGTGACGTCGTCAAAGTTATCAAGAGACGGTGTTATAATCTTGGCGACGGAGTCAGAGTAGCCGACACTAAGAAGCACATGGAAGATTTTACGGGCTGACGGAGTCACGGTTTGTTGTGACGGCGTCACAAGAGATGACCATTCAACTTGCTCTCGAACTATCAAATATTGTTTTGATCATAACTTTTTCATACGAACTCGGATTTTGACGATTCAACTGCCCACGCGATCGCAGCGAGAAAATCTACAACTTGGTGATCAGGCCTTGGTGATGAAGTCACTAGAAATTTCGATGCCGTCAGAATGAACCGACTCAACTTATGCTTAAAAATACATACTCATAACTTCATTTTTTCTAAACCCCCAACCCTAAGTCCGATTCTAGGGTTTGGGTAAGTGTTTTTCCAGCAACTTAGAAGGTCTAATTCAATCCATAAACATCTTGTAATGGTTTGAGTATCGTTTATATCTTAATTCATGCCTTCAATTCCTTTTGTTCATCATGATTTCTCTTGTTTAAGTATGCTTTGCTAATTCATCTAGTATTAATTTGGGAATGCATGAAACTTGTTATTAGTTGATTATATCTTGTTGTTTTCTTATTGATGATTGTGGATCATCCATATTCATCAATTAAGGCGTGACAAATTCAATGAGTTTAATTGATTATAGTTTATAATTCTTGTCTCATGTTGCTTCTTGTTAATGGTGCGTGCGTTAGGCTCTAGAAAACTAGCTTCTACTAAACGCAAAGACGTATAAGGAAACGTGATTGTGTAGAATGGATACTCTTGCAACAGTCTTCATACTACCTTGCTTTCATGGGGTTGATCACATTTTAAGTGTTTTATTGCGTGTAATATGCCCTTAGGAGCCTTGTAATAGTCTTCATATTATCTTACTTGTGTGTTGTCCTATCGGTTATTACATAAATAGCGGGTTCATGCAATTCGCAGTGAATTAGGAAATACTTACACATTGCATTACGAGGGTGACAAAGCAATAGGTATAATTGGATAGCTAGCAAGGAGTAGTGCATCCTAGGTAAATACGCTTTATTGTAATTGTTTTCTAGTTTATTTTATTTCTTGCAATTAGTAGTTATTAGCTTAATCAAAACCCCTTTCAAACCCGAGATTTTACTTGCTTTCTAAAAAATTATAAAAAAATACAAAAATGATCTTCCCTTAATCCTTAGACCTTAGTGACATTTGATTTGAACCTACCCAAACTATTCCTTTGAGAACGATCAATCCTTCGTGTCTTACCTATACTACACTACAACGATTAGGTATACTGCCGAGGGGATTGTAAAACTTCGGTTTGCAATCTATGCACATCAAAAGGTTTGCAGTTTTGATGGACCATGTGGTTGAGTTCAAAAAAATAGATGATGTGAGAGATGAGAAAAAAGAAATCTTAATAAAGACGCAACAACGGTTGGTAGAAGCCACCAAAAAACAAGCAAAGGCAAATGAAGATAAACAAAGAAACAAAGATTTGCACTACTACTATACGGAGTTTTGAAGGTTTTCGCGGAAAAAGACTTGAGCACATTCAAAGACGAAAAGAATAAATCAAAGCAAAATACAACCGTGCAGACTAGATTTATTATTTATTATTGTGCTTCTTAATTTTTTTAATCTATGCTTATTTTATTAAGTTGTAATGTTTTATTTTAAATTAACGAATGAATGTTTTATTTTATATATTGTTAAATAATATTAATAGAAAAAATAAGAAAAAATGAATGGATGATAGAGAATGTGTTGCAAAATTTGAGAAAAAATTGAGGGAAAAAATTTAAGAGAGAAAAAAAGCTGATGTGTCGAAGGAAAAACTCTCACCGGACCTTTCACCCTTAGATGTGTGAATTGTGAAGCTCACAATTTGTATTTCTCATTCATTTTATTCTTTTATAAAACTTTTTCTCTATTTGATAGTTTCTCTCTTTATAAATGGCTAATTCACCTTTTGTGCTTTCCCGACCTTCTGATATAGTGAATCTTTATTTCTAACAGTTAAGCACTTCACAACTATCTTAGTTATTAATGTTCCTATACCAAAATTGAATGCCCAAGATGAGAACAAATAGAGTTTGTGAGTTTGAGAGATTGCATAAGAAATGGAGACTTTAAAGTATACAAAGATACAGAATTGACGACACTAACCAAGTGTTTTAAAAATAAAATTTAAAATAATGTTTTCTAAAAATGTGCAAATAATTTCGTCACTTAAATATCTCTAAAAGTGATAGAAGCTATGTTTCTATTAGTGACATCACATTTTAGATATGATTAATTTCATATATCACCTTACTTTCATAATTACTTTTATATATCATTTTACTTTCATGATTAATTTCATATACATTTAAAGCGCAAGTATTGGATGTATAATGTACAATATTTTTAATGCATATTTAAGTATATATGAAATTTTCAACTAAAAAAAAGGAGATGAAATTGCCCCTTTTAAATATAGAGTGAGTGACAGACACAAGGAGCATATTTATATATTATCATGTATGAACTCAATCAGAGGGAGTTTTTCGTACGGGCGTTATTAGGTTATGTCTCTCTCTTTTTTTTTTTACAAATGCGAGTCATATAGAAATTGTTTTGACGTACATATTCGGTTTATTTGCCTTAAATAATGGTATGGTTTAGGTAAGAATCAATGAATTGAATAAGATGAGATTTAAACAAAAAATCATAGTATTAAATTAACAAAAAATCAAATACAAAATACAAGTTGATTTCGAGATAAGATAAACTCAGTGTTGGGATTTTACATCTATTTAACCATTTAAATATATCACGAGTACGCAACGGAAAGTAAAACACGTATAGAACTTATAATTAACAAGAGATTGAAGATGTATACCTTTTAGCAATTAACGAAATCACCGTCTTCAATATATGCGTGTGTATAACACCACGCAAAACCACTAAGGATTAAAAGTATAATCCCTCTACTTCGTCACACACAATACGTTCTTAGCAAACAACGAAATATGCTAGTACTAGTAGTGGTTTAACCAAACAATAACATTCGTCTTTGAATCAATCAACACACGAACAAAACCTTCACGTATGTGGTATAAAACCACAAAACCGAAACCCTAAAGGGTGTTCGGTTCGATCGCACGCCAAGAGAAGAAAACCAAAAACCCTAAAGGGTTGTGGGATTCGATTGTACAAAGAGAGAGCACCAAGGGATTTTTAGGGTTTAGGGATTTCAAGTTATGAGCTAATGAAAGCCCCTAGACCCCTATTTATACATCTCTTGGCTTGGAGAGCAAGCAAGCAATCCCACCTCCTCTTGGAGAGGGGTTCGGCCGACTATAAGGAAAGAGGGGGGAAACCGCAACTTTCCTTTTCCTGGTTTTTGCATATTAGTCCTTTAACTATTAACGACTAATATTTATTCTCGTTAAACTTTTAACGATCGTTTGTTAAATCACTAATTAATATATTACTTTAATATATTAAAACGTTGTTCTACATATTAACGTGTGCGTCCCCGTAGGCTCGAATAAATTTCCGGACATATATAATTTATATTTGTTCATATTCCAACAGCTCCCACTTGGACATGTATAAATTATATAATAACATTGGTAAGCGTCTAGCAACACGCCAATGCTCCCAGAAACATCCGAGTGTGGTTTCTCAAAACACGGACAAAATGATTTATGAATTTACAATCCCTTTGTTTCCGATACCGTGTTAAAAATGGATATGGATCAATGTCATTCCATTATTTAACGATTCTGTTTCTCGTATATGTAACTAATCAAGATTACCGAAAATCAATGAGACATATCTACATGAGTTTTCGGGTACGGCCATACACACATCTGATTAATTCTACGAGGGGCCCAGTGGCATCATTCTTCAACTATTGAAGGAACAAATTCTATATTGACTACAAGTGCCAAGTCATCATGTTTCAAAATCACTTCTGAAATAGCCCTTATTAGTTATCCATTTTTCAGGATAACTTAGACTAGATCAAGAAGGATTATCCACATATGCAAGACCTACTTGCATCTCAAGTCTAAGGATTTTGTAAATAAAAATCACTTACAAGGTTTACTTGATGACGACGATCCATAAAGTAATATCCTTGTGTTGGGGAAATCCAATATTCATCTTATGAATATCATGTGAGTTTGGTGGACACATCCTTAATATCAACAATATCACCAATCACTCAGAATTGTCTTAATTTAACAATATTCCCATATTGTTAATCGACAACAGATTAATTTAGAATAATAACTATTATTATTGACGGATTTAAACATGCAAATATAAGACACAATTTAAGATAAAAATAACAAAATACCAAGTATCATTATCATAAAATAAATTGTTCAAATATCCCTTATCCAAGTACTAAACACATATCTACATGAAACTACTAGCTAAACGAAATCATGCTTTTAGCATGTTGAGTAAGCTTTCCTTTCAGTAAAGCCTTCGTAAAAGGATATGCTAGATTGTCATCTGTGTGAACTTTAAGAAGGTTACTTCTATGGTAGTGTCTGGCACCCATCTGAACCCCCAGTTCGTTGGCGATAAGAAGTGCGGCTGAATTGTCGCTAAACATCTTAATTGGTTCATTTATTGTTGGTACTATACCAAGCCTTGAAATAAACTTCCTAATCCAAACAGCTTCCATCTCTGCTTCTAATGCAGCTATGTAATTCAGCTTATGTAGCTGGCTTTTCAGTAGTACTTTACTTGGAGCTTTTCTAGTCTACTGCGCTTCCGTTTAAAATGAAACGTATCCTGTCAGATATTTCATATCATCTATATCGGTATCAAATCCAGCATTGCAATAGCAATCAACTCGAAGTTCAGCTTTCGGATTTCCACCATAAACAAAAAACATATATTTAGTATTTCTTAAATACTTAAGAATATTTTTCACAGCACTCCAGTGACATTCACCAGGATTTTATTGAAAACGGCTGGTAATATTTTACGCGAACACAACCAACTTACGGTCTAGTGTATCTTATGCATAAATAATGGAACCACAGCCGAAAGCATAAGGTACATTTTGCATACGCTTTACCTCTTTAAGTGTTGAAGCACCTTGTCTTTTGTTCAAGTCAAGTATTTCTTGCATGGGATCTGACCACGTTTGGCATATTATCATTTTTATCTCTTTAAGATCTTATCTATGTAAGCATTTTAACCAAGTCCAATCAATCGCTTTGACCTATCTCTGTAGATTTTGATTCCAAGAATAAATGTTGCTTCCCCAAATCTTTCATAGCAAAACACTTTCCAAGATAATCTTTTACACTTTGTAAACTTGGAATGTGATTTCCCATGATGATTATGTCATCAACATACAAGATAAAGAATGTAACATTACTCCCACTAGCCTTTGATTTACCACATGGCTCATTCAGATTTTGATAAAACCAAAACTTTTGATTTCTTCATCAAATCTTTTATTCAAGCTTCTTGATGCTTGCTTAAGACCATAAATAGATCTTTGAAGCTTGCATACTTTTCTGGGATGATTAGGATCAACAAAACCTTCAGGTTGTAGCATATAAATGTCTTCATTAAGATAATCATTTAAGAAGGCAGTTTTTACATCCATTTGTCATATCTCATAATCATAGAACGCCGCTATAGATATAAGAATCCTAATAGCTCTAATGTCTGCGATGGGTGATATTGTTTCTTCATAGTCAACCCCGTAGAGTTGAGTATAACCCTTTGCTACAAGACGAGCTTTATAGATTTGTACAATACCATCCATGTCAGTCCTTTTCTTAAAAATCCACTTACTCCCAACAGTCTTACAATTAGGAGGAAGATCGACCAAGACCCATACCATATTGTCTATCATGGATTGTATTTCTGCATTCATAGCATCGATCCACTTATTAGATTCTAAATCTAACATTGCAGCTTTATAGCTAGTGGTTCACTAAGATCCCCTAGACTATGTTCCTCCGCTTCTACATTTAGACATAAACGATCTAGAGCTCGATGTGTCCTTTCGGACCTACGAACCAGATTCAAATTCTCTTTAGTGGTTAAACCTTCAACCTCATAGGATTTCGCTAGTGATTTCAGAAGGTGATGTATCTTCATATTGAATTTCTTTAAGATCCATGGCCCTCCTACTGACTTCTTGAGTTATGAGATTTTTCTCAAAGAACTCAGTATACCTCACAACAACTATTTTGTTTTCAGGTGGGAAGTAAAAATAGTAACCTATTATTTCCTTTGAGTATCCTATAAAGATACACTTAATAGATATTTGTTGAAATTTTTCAGGCGTATCTCGCTTCATAAGCGCCTCACAACCCCAGACCTTTAAGTAAGATAGATTAGGAACTTTTACATACCATAATTCATATGGAGTCTTATCAACCTTCTTGGTTGGAACCATATTGAGAATGCGTGTTGCAGACTCTAGAGCATAATCCCAAAAGGATAAAGGCAGATTTATAAGATTCATCATAGATTGAACCATGTCTAACAAAGTACGATTTCTCCTTTTAGACACGCCATTGTGTTGTGGTGTGTGTTGATCCCAATCCTTGATCGATTCCTTAGGTTGTCTAAGGTTAAATTACCTTGGATAAATCCAAAATAACTTGTTGTAGAAACTTTGTATGTATACTAAAGTGTATGCGGAATCTACACCTTAATACCTAGAAGTATTATGAATAAAACAGTAATCGTAAATGAACAAAGATATAACCAAACACTCCAATATTATTAGATCAATAATATGAGTACTCTTCACTAGTACTAGGGTTTACAACCTTGAAGCTTTTCTAAATCGACTTGGAACTTATGAAATTCATATACTTGTATTCACTTGCCCTAGAGCCTCATTTATGACTTAGAGTCCTATTAGGCTTACATAAACATTCCTTAGATATCATAATCTTTTCTAATAATAAAAACACTTTTTTAAAAATAAATTCTCTTATACAAATCATTATACATATCTTGTACTAAAAATATTCGCATAAACTTATCTTCACAAGTATTCTTGTTCTCCAAACAATCTTTATCTCTTTAAACCGTCTTTATCCTCTTGACAGTAGTAAGTCTTCTAGCAGTTGTAATCCAGCAGTATAAACTTTTTGTACCAGCAACACTAATAAACATAAGCAATAGAAACATTAGTACTAGCAGTACTAATATATACTCATAGTAGTAACATGTACTAGCAGTCTTAACATTACTACTAGCAGCACTAACTACTTAGCTTATATTTTAGTCTTCAACTCTGAGTAGTCTTAACTTCAACTAACAGCAGTAACTTTATGCTATCAGTACTAAATTATACTAATAGTTGTAACTAGCAGTGGTATCTTTATACTACCAATACTAACTACTTAGCATAATTTCCATTATGTACCTGAGCAGTAGTAACTCTAAGAATCCTTGAAGTCTTTTAAGTCCCAACAATCCTCCCCTAAACTTGATGTTCATCTTCTGAATCTTTAAGTTTCTTAGTTAAAAGTCTTCATCACTTTCAGGAAGATGCATTCAAACCTTTTATTATCCGTTTTGCTGCTTTACCATAAGCTTGAGTAATTGGTAGCACATCTCATTCTAATAATCAGTTTGAAGTTTCTTGTTAAGCATATTTGTGATTGTTATTGGTGTAAGGGGATATCTCTTTTCAACTAACATAAAGATGTGGAAATTTTCAAACCTTACAAAGTGCATTCCACATGAATCAAACAACTTCTAAATAGTCACTTTGTATCCTTGTAGATTTCTCCATACATCACTCTTTGTGTCTGGTTCAAACATGACTTTTAAATCACCCTACAATACTCTTTCATGTTCATCTTCAGGCCTTGTATCACCATGCTTTGTCTTGATCAATTTCCAAAGAATCTGTAAATCTTCTCTATCAATGCCTTAAAGCATCCTAATCATTGAAGAATATCTCTTGGAACTTTCATCTGCTCTTATCAACTGATAATGTATAATTATTCTTTCTTTAAGAAGCTTGTATTCAACAATCACTAGTGGTTTGGTAGCAAGTGGTATAGCATCAATTGCTATATCATCATCTTTTACTATCACCAAATGCTTTTTCAGCTCAGTTTCATCATCTACTTCAACTTCTTCATGGCTCATCTGTCTCTTTATTCACTCCTCTCATTCTTGCTCTTTGTATATTCTTGTTTTGGGCATCTTTCATGCTCTTTTCTTACCAAGCATCTTCTTTCTGCTGCCTTTAGCTTTATCCTTACTACTTTATGCTTTCTTTAACTTGTCATATTTCAGTTCATCCTTTGTTCCTTTAGAACTTTCTTCTGTTTCCCTTTTGCTTTTTACTACCTCAGAATCCATAGGAATAAAAGTATTTACTCCTCATTTCATTATCAAACAACTTTTGGATATCTCATAGCTTTTGCTCTTCAACTGATTATGTTTGTATCCACCCATGTTTTTGAGATAGGTAGATTTATATTCCTCTTTTGAGCTTTAGTTGGTGGCTTTCTTCTTTTTTTCTTCTTGCTCTAAGGCATTGCAAAGTGTTTATTTCTTTGTTCATAAGCTTACCAAACAGTCTTGATCTTTCTTCAATAGTTAATATCTCTTGTTATTCTGTTTGTTAGGGGGGGGGGTGGCCCTCTGTGCTAAAGCAAAATTTTCCTCCATCATAGCCTGTGTATTATCCCATGACTTAATCAAAGCTATGTTGGCTTTTTCTTCCTTTTTCCTTGCAAGCCTTTCTTCTTCTATAAGTTCAGCCTCTAACTGAGCTTGAAGATTTCTTACCAAATATTCATCAAGAGCAACTTGATCTTTTCTTTTCAGAGGAACTTCAGGCTCAATCATGATTGCTTTGCCTTTGTCTTTAATCATTGAAGGTTGTGATGCTTGTGGAGTTCTTGAATCACTTGGATTCCTTTTCTAAAATCATGTACTTACACCCTTAACCTTGGAATCTTGTAGTTGTTATTGTTGTAGAGCAGTAGTAACACTTTAGGTTTAGCTGCTTTGATTTGAATAAGTCTCTGAGCCAAAGTTATTTCATTAATAGTTGTAGGAGCAGGACTATGTTCAACACTAGTATCTACCTCTCTTTCCTTTGTACTATGCTCATGTTTCTTAACAACTGACATATCCACATTTACCTCATCACTATGAAGTTCATTTGTATCAAACATTTCTTCATTATCTGACCTCCCCTAGGTATCATAACTAAAGAAACATCAGCATCCTTTCAATGTCTTTCAATACTCCTCCCTGTTGAGCTTACTTATGATCACCAAATATCTTGAACACCCCTCAGAGGATTCAACTCTTCTAGACATACCAACTTTCCTTAGTCTTTTTAATCCTGTAGTTCTTGATTTCTTTTTCCTTTCCAACTTCTGGACCCTCTTCTTTAAATCAACAAATCTACTTGCTTTGAGATCCTTTGCCTTCTCTAAATCAAGAACCTGATTTTGCAAGTTAGTACATAAAATCATCAATTCAGATAGTTGCATGCTATCCTCACCACTAAGAGGTGGATCATTGGAAGGTGTAGGAACACTATCATCTTGTTGTGTCTCCTCTTGAGTAACTGCAGTGTCCTTCCTCTGTTTCCTCCTAGACTGTTTCTTCTGAGATCTAGAGGATGATGGTTGAGTAGTAATGGGTAATATGTTAGGAATCAGTATTCTTCTTTTTTTTGTTTTTTTTTTTTTTTTTAGGAATGCCTGATATCTACAACCCTCATCTTGTGTAGGTTGAACCATCATTGTTGCAAACAAAGGTGTTACTCTTCTAGAAAAATCCTTTCCTTCTCTCCTCATATTGGCAAAGATTTTCTTTATGTGTGACAGGTTAACATAAATCTTCTTGTGATGTGATATATCACCAAGCTGTTAATTAATGAAAACTTGTAGAAATCATAGATACATCAGAAACTTAACCCATCCATCTAAGTGTGTCACCATACCATCAAAAATTTACTTAGACAGATTAAATTTTTGGTTTATAGCCAAGCATATGATTAAAGAAGCCATTGTACTACTGAATTCGTTCCATGCAGTGGATTTGGCACTAAGGCATTGGGTAATGGTATGAATTAAGAACTTCCATTGCAGAGAAAAGAAAGCTTTATAAAATGTAAGCTTTTGAGAAGGTTTTTCATACCCCATCTATGCCAGTTCTTTAAAAATTGTAGCAGTTGGCAAACAATCAGTACCTCCTGCATCTTCCAAGTGAAGATCACTTCTAATGCTTGACTCTGTGATGATCACCTTCTTCTTATCAATTAAGGCTTGTAACTGACGTTTACCATTGACAATGTTTGCCTTTTCCGTTGCCCAAAACTGTTGAATGCAAGATGTGTAGATGATAGGATTGGATGTCAATGCATAACGAATCTGATTAGCATTCAGAAAATCAATAATCTCATGAAACCCATCACTTTTAGCGGGTTTTTCCAAGAATGCGACCATGTTGTGAGTGTCAGCAAAAGTTAGGGTTGACATTGTGTTATGTTTTGATGATCAAAGATGAAATTGAGTTAGGGTTTATGGTTAAAAAGTGTTTAAATGATTGAAATTGAATAAAGAATCGAATGAAACCCTTAATCGAAGTATTTATAGAATCACCCTCAACAGCATTAACTTAAAACTGACACCTCAATGTTAGCCGAACCGTTAGTAGTACCCAATAATCCTAAACTAACAAATTAGTTTTAAGTTACCAACACTAACTTTAATTTCTTTCCAAAAAGGACTTCTATCATCAATTGATTCTTCTCACAAGCTCTCTTTCTGTTTTTATGCTCACAATATCTCTCAATTCTTTTTGCTCACATAATCACTCATTTCTGTTTTTATTCACACATCTCTCTTTCTATTTTTAAGCTCACTTAATCTCTTATTTCTTTTTGGCTCACCAAATCACTCATCTCTGTTTTTATGCAACATATTTGATAGTTTTATACACAGTTCCATCAATTCCAATAGTTTCATACTATCCTTCCCACTTCCAAGTGTGTAACCTAGTTTGAGCATCCACATCCCCCAATATGGTATCTTGGCACCTGGGACCACTACCTGAACCAATTTCCTAAGAACTTGATCCATTAAGTGTTGCCATGGATTGGGTCTTATTTGATGTTACCACTGTCCTGCTCTGCTTCTAAGCTAGAAGCAGTAGTGGCAGCCCTTTCCATTCTGTCACCCAACTCTTTATGGACAACCTCATCACCAACCTTTACAGGGGGACCACTAGACTGAGGTATCTTGGTGTCCCGACCTCTTTTGACATGCCTAGATGTTTTTGATTCTTTTTAACACACTTTTGATATTACATATCCTTCCATCCATGCTTTGAATATTGACATAAGTATCCTCCCCTCAAACAATGCTTCAAGGGTTAAGAATTTGCTCAACAGTTGTAACTTTGGCGCTTATGTCATCCTAACAGTACTAACTTTTGCCTAGCAGTAGTAATTTTCTGCCTAGCAGTATTAAGTGATATCTAACAGTATTAACTCAGTCTTCAATAATTATACAACAACATGCCTCTATTCATCACAAGCACACTAGAAAAGACTAGATAGACATGTGAGAATTCATGAGGATCCATATTTATGCATAACCCATGAATAAAAGTTAAAAACTGTTATCAAAAACATGAACTTTCCCTCAACCAATCCTTCTGAGGTGAAGCATTCAACATCAGGTATTCAATATGCTTAACCTGCAGGTGTTAGTCCATAGCCAAAAATACACAATCCAAAGTATTTTCTTTTTGACAGCATTAAGTATGACCAACAGTTTTAACAAGCAGTCTTAAGTATAACTAGCAATACTAATTATTTACTTAGCGCAGGACTAATTGAACACGACTAACAGTTACTAATACTTTACAAAACTTTTACCCAAAAACATAAAAGGAGATATAGGCATTAAGGATAAGCATTCCAATATTGAGTCCAAGTACTTGAAACCTTCCTGACATCAAAACTTTTGCAAGAAGATTCTGCAACCATTATATTCAGTATGAATTTTAACCATTTGTATTAACTTTTTAGCATTGCAATCTCTTATAAAATGATGCCTAATCTCTATATGTTTTGTTTTAGAATGTTGAGCAGGATTTTCAATAATGCAAATAGTATTGTTATTGTCAATATTAATGACAGTATTCATGAAAATCTGTACCCCATAATTCAGCAATGATTTTTGATATCGAGTGTACTTGTCCAATCAATAGTAGCAGGCCACATATTCACTTCAGTTTGTAGAGGTGGCAACCTCAGTTTGCTTCTTCACTGCAAGATATCAACCCTGCTTCCAAAAGAAACTAACATACTCTAGTTGTTGACTTCCTATCTTGAGTTGCTCCAGCATAATCACTATCAGTATAAGCAACTAGTTTGAATGGAGAATCCTTAGAATACCAAAGGCCTAATGTTGGTTTGCCTTTCAAATATCTAAAAATTCTCTTTACAGCTAAGAGATGTGATGTCTTTAGAGCAACTTAAAATCTGGCACATGCACATACTGCAAACATAATATCTGGCCTAGATGCTATGAGATACATCAAAGACCCAATCATAGATCTATAGAGATGTACATCAACATCATTCAGGCAATCTCAATATTTGACTAAGGCTTTTGCCAAATTCAACTAGAGTTGAAGTCAGATCTTTCACGAGTGTAGTTGATTTCTTCACAAAATCTCAGCTTATATTTTTCCTGACTGTTAAATATTCCAATCTTCATTCTGATGTACTTGTAATCCTAGAAAGAAAGTAAGTTCACCCATAGAACTCATCTGAAACTTATCCTTCATAAGCTTCTCAAATCCAGTACACAGTTCCTTGTTTGTAGAGCCAAAGATAATACCATACTCTTGGTGCTTGATGTAAACCATAAAGTGCCTTGACCACATTATAAAACTTTGTTTGGATTGGTCAAGATCTTTAAATCATGGGTGGTGAGTAACTTAAACTTCTTCATTAATAGTTCCAGATATAAGTAAGCACTATCACATCCTTTTTGATATACTAGAAAAACCCATAAAGGAAGCATAGGCAAAAAATATCTTATTGCCTCAATTCTTGCCACGGAGCAAAAAATGCTTTTCATTGTCTATACTTCCTTCTAGTATATGTACACTGTGCAACCATCCTTGCTTTATTCCTTATCACAATGTCCCCCTTTCATTCTTTCTCTGTTTTTGTGAAGACCTATTTTGTATCTAATAGCCCTCTTTTCCAAAAGGAAAATCATACAAGTATTCCAAACCTGGTTGGAGATTTGAATGTGCTAAAGTTCTTCCTGCATTTGCTTTCCACCCAAGATGGAATCAAAATATGAGTTTATACAATATGTTGGTTCTGTATGTGTATAGAAAAAAGCATGATAAACAAGTATGCATGGTATCATATGTTTTCTGTAATATACAACACTAGATAACCTTGTTCAGAAGTAGGTTGTTGACATTATTTTGGTCTGAACCAGTTGACATACATCATCAATCATATTTTCAATGGGTGAATCTTTAGTATTTTTAATATTTGGTGTGGTGAGGAATGTAATAGGAATTTGTAATATGTTCCCAAATCAATTTTGGTTCATCTTCAACATTGAAGAACTCAAACATGAGTGGCTTTCAAGGGTGTAATGACTAGATGAAAAAAATAAATTTTACCTTATTACCAAAATCTAAATTTGGTGTAAAAATAAGCTAAAAAGGCTATAGAAAAAATTATATTTTACTTAATTTTTCCCGCCAAAAAGTGTCGCTAAAAAGGTGTCGACCGAATTTTTTTTTTACCCTATTACCAAAATTTGAATTTGATGTAAAAATAAGTTAGAAAGGCTATATAAAAAATTACATATTACTCAACTTTTTTTTTAAAGTCCAAAGTCCGTGTAGTTAGAAGTTAAGCAACCCGCCTCCTGATCTAGGCAAACCGCCGCGTAGTTGAGCAAACCGCTGTGACCTTTGACTGAAACCGCCGCCTAAATAATTTGCCAAACCGCCGTGTAGTTACACGGTATAGAAAAAAAATCAAACCGCCGCCTATAGATGACTAACTCGCCGCCTATTTAAATAATCAAACCGCTGCCTGTGATTGCAAACCGCCGCCAATAAAATATAGCAAACCGCCGTTGAAACTGAGTAACTCGCCGGCAATAAAATAAAGCAAACCGCTGCCAGTTGGTAACTCGCCTCCTAGACTATTACTAACTCGCCGTCCTATATTTTATTCAAACCGCCTTCAAGTTGTACAACTCGCTGCCAACCTTTCTAATCAAACCGCCTTCTCAGACAAGTCGCCGTGGGGTTTTAATAAGCAAACCGCCGTGTGTTTTTAATTTGGGCAGAATAACGTTTGATTTTATCTCAATATAATAAGCAACTCGCTGTCAACCTGTCAAACTGCCTTGTATAATCATAGCAACTCGCCACATTTTATGCAAACCGCCGTGAATATTTCTTAATATTAAACTCAATCCGCCTTTGACCAAGTCAAACCGCCGTGTCTCTTTTCCTTAAATCAAGGATCTTGTCCCTTAACCTGTCAACTCGCTGCCTAGAAAAATAATATAAAACGCAAACCTCCACGAAGAACACTTGCTCGAATTCACTTAAATCAATCCATATTAGGTTTTTTAACCACGAAAGAAAGCTAAAACATGTAATACAATGATGGTGTATGAAGATTAACCTTCCTATAACATGTGTTTCTTCCTGGATCAAAAAATACGAAGCAACTCTCCACGAAGAACACCTTACTTTGTTTGCTTATAATTCGAGCTAGGAGCTTGTTTAACACACGAAATTTGAAGCACTCTAACCTTTTGATGTGTAGAACAAGTAGAGAGCAAGATTAACCAACAACCAAGCCCAAATAAAATTTTGAGCCGTGGGTTGTTCTAAGCCAAATTAAGGACGAATTTGATCTCTTTTAACCACACGAATCAACCACGAATCCACACGTAGCTCTTGATGCTAATTGTAGGATCCCGTAATCACTTCACTTCATATATATCATACATGAATCGAACTAGAAATTAGAGAGAGAGAGTTGATCTTTTAGAGAGAGAAAGAGGAGAGAGAGTTGAGAGAGAATGAGAGAAAAATAGAAAATGAAATAATATTAGAAATGAACAACTAACTCTTTTCTAAATAGAAAAGAGTTTATATACCCCGACACATTAAGTGACGTTCGGGATAATTGACTAGGACCCGGGCTCGGGTTTTGCTTGGAGTTAAACCCGAAACATATACAATATTAAATTAACTATCGAGCCTGATTCCCGATATTATACTATTACAACGTTAACTAATTGATTGACCGAGACTTAAATACATAATGGACGAACTTCATGTTCGACTCAGTATTTTAAGGCTAACAGATAAGCTATGTTCCCAGTTATGTGCCTTGAGCATCCACTATTAACAAATCCTATGTCATCTTGTTGTGGCTTGCCCTACACATAAAACTAAGGAAATTAAATTCCTTTGGGGACCCAAGCCATCACTGACTTGGATCTGCCTCGTGCATCAATGTAATTATGTTTCTTTAAGGTGATTGATGCACTATCAGGTTTGGTAGGTCTTCAAACCCAACATGTTGAGGCCTTTACATCATTTGCCTGATTAACCCTAACAGCATTAACAACTGCAGAATTAGGCCTAGCAGTTTTAACTACCTTTGTCCTGACAATTTTAACTACCTTTGGCCTAGCAGTATTAACTGCTTGTGGCTTAGCAGTATTAACTTTTTAAGTAAACCTTTTGTTGGTTAATACTGTTTTTTCTTGAAAGGGTCTTCTTACAGTTGATTGTGCAGTTTTTGAAAAACATGGCATTGGTTTTGCACTAAAAATGTAGATTGGTTATGAGCAGTGTTAACTGTCCTAGCAGTATTAAAAGTTTTTAGGCCAGTTCTCATTAAAACTGCTCTTGGAACCATGTTTCTTTGAGCATTAGGGTGAGTTCTATTGGTTGTTGTTCACCCTTTTATATGTATTCCCATATACCATCCCTTCCCTTTGATGGTATTTGCACTGAGCCTGTACATGATTAAAACTCCCACAAATAAAGCAAGCTTTGTTATACATTACAAAATCACTTCCTAGTTGATTGGACTTTTGCCCATTCCAATTCCTTTGATTCCCCCTAGGAGTTTGTGATCTATACATCTCAGCATACCTAACTGACTTTTTAACTTGTTTTTCATGATTTTTAGGTTTGACAGTCTCTACCTTTTTATCAACAAGAAAAACAGTTTCTTTATCAACATTAAGTGAAGACTCAACAAAGCTACTTGTGTCCTTTGATACTTGTTCTTTTACTAAAGAGTCATCAGAACTTTTCTCAGAATCATCTGATTTCTTATCACAAACAACACTAGACTCTTGCTTACTATTTTCATAACCATAACCCTTGAATTTAGGATCTTTGAATTCGTTTAGACCAGAATAAGACAGATCAAGCTTTTTAGGTCTATTATAGATTAAAGGATGAGGTGGAGGAACTGCACTATACCAGAAACCCTTTTTACGTTTGTTAGTTATTTGACTCCCTAACAAGTGATCTAAATCTTTTGAGGCCTTATCAAATTTCTCAATTTTAAATTCAATGCTCTCTTTTTCTTGCTTAACTTTTCAAACTCACTTTTAAGCACATTTATTTCATAGTCTTTGCAAGCTACTTCTCTTTTAAGAACTGCAACTTCCTCACTAAAGAGAACCTCATTCTTTCTATAAGTGATAAGTTGTTCTTCTAGAGTTACTAAACCTCTTTTATATGTAGTTGTTATAAATTCAGTTTGATTAAGTTTAACAATCAAATCATCACACTATTTCTTAAGAGTTTCATAATTTTTCAGACAAGTTTTAGAGCAAGTTTTATCATTGTATACCTCAGAGTCCGAAAACGCCATTAGAGCCATGTTTGTCTGAACTTGTTCTTCTGTCATATCACTCCAGTCAAAGCCTATACCATTTATAGCCAACATTGCCTTTGAGGATGTGTCTTTATTGTTTCCTTGCTTCCTGGTGTTGTCTTAATTTTTGAACTGACCCTCCTTGCTCCTTGGTGCTCTACACTCCCTGGAAAAGTGTCCCATCTTATGATAGTTGAAACACTCTACCTTGGATTTATCATATCCAGCAATATCATTAGCATTAATGAAAATCTTCTTGCCTGTCCTATGATAGTACCTTTTTACCCTCATACTTAGTAGAGAGAGCTGCCACTTTAAATCCATTGCTTTCAAATCATCTTCACGAATTTGCTCTAAGTCCTGATGTAGGAGATCAAAACCATTAGGATTCTCAACCATGAAAGCATACACAACATTATCACTTAAGCTAGCAGTACTAACTTGAGGACTAGCAGTGTTAACATTAGAGCTAGCAGTACTAACTTGAGGACTAGCAGTGTTAACATCATTAGTACTGCTTGTGCTTGGAGCAGTCATAAAGGCCAAGTTTTGAGCACCACTACTTGCACCAACAGATTTCTTTACCTTTTGTTCAACAATTTTGAAGTTGTTGTACAAATTATCAATGCTCATTGTTTCAACTTCAGGCTTATTCATCCAAACAACAACATGAGTGTTTCACTTAGAGGGCAAGCTGCTCAAAAATTTTGAATTTAAGTCTTCTTGAGCGATGACCACACCCAAGATTGCAAGTCTACTGACAATCTTTTGAAGCCTGTTAAAGATAGAGTCAAGAGACTCTGCACTTGTTGCACTGAAATTTTCATACCATTGCTTCAAAAGTGTCTTCTGAGTTTTCCTAGTTGCTTCATTTCCCCCAAATCGTGTTTTAATGGCAGCAAACATTGTTTTAGCATCAGGGTACTGATTGAATGTAAGTTGATGTTCATTGGGAAGAGCCATGAGTAGCAAGCTTCTAGCCTTCACATCATTCTTCTTGTTGGTCTTTTCTTCAGCAGTTACAGGCACATACATCTTTGTAACTGAAGTACCATTCTCTTGTGTTGTTTGTGCTACCGACACCCATGAATTACCATTCTCTATGACATCCCATAGAGCATAGTCTTGTATTTGAAAGTACTGCTTAATTCTTATTACCCACATCTCATACTCACCTAGTTTGAGTATGGGAAGCTTTGCAGTAGTACCACTGTTTGTAGATTCAAACTCCATGTCTTCTAGATCAAAGTTTCAAAGCAAAAGCTCTGATACCACTTATTGATCCCAATCCTTGATCGATTCCTTAGGTTGTCTAAGGTTAAATTACCTTGGATAAATCCAAAATAACTTGTTGTAGAAACTTTGTATGTATACTAAAGTGTATGCGGAATCTACACCTTAATGCCTAGAAGTATTATGAATAAAACAGTAATCTTGAATAACAAAGATATAACCAAATGCTCCAATATTATTAAATCAATAATACGAGTACTCTTCACTAGTACTAGGGTTTACAACCTTGAAGCTTTTCTAAATTGACTTTACAACTATGAAAACTTATATGCAAAACTGATATCTCAACTAATGCCCTAGGGCCTCCTTTTATAGACTAAGGAGTCCCAGTCGGCTTACAATACATTCCTAAGATATCATAATCTTTTCTAAATATAACCTTAATCTCTTAAACAAATACATTATGTATATCTTGTACAAAAATAACTTCAATACTTATCTTCGTAAGTATTCTTGTTCTCCAATCAATCTTTATCACATCTCTGATATGTCTTTGATCTTATCTCTGTCAGCATAATCCTTCCAGCAGTTGTAACTACTCAATAGTTGTATCTTTATAACCAGCAGCACTAACTGAGCAGTAGTAACTTTAAGAATCCTTGAAGTCTTTTAAGTCCCAACATCTTGTTTGTTTCTTCTAGATCAAAGTTTCAGAACACAAGCTCTAATACCACTTGTTGATCCCAACTCAAGATCTATTCTTTAGCTTGTAAAGATTATGTTACTTTGGATAAATCCAAAATAACAATGGTAGAAACTTTGTGAATACAAAAAAGTATGCAGATTCTACTCTTTAATACTTAGAAGAAATATTAATGTAACAGTAAACTTGAATGAACATTGATATAACTAAAAAGCTTCAATATTATTATGATGAATAATACGAGTACTCTGTCTAGTACTAGGGTTTACAACCTTGAAGCTATGTGCATGCGAAAAGTAAGTTTACACCCTAACCTAGGATCTCCTTTTATACACCAAGGAGTCCTTTACAAGATAACTACAAATCTTCTATAATTCTACAAGATAACAGCATATCTTCTAACAATATAAGATATACACAAAATAAGTCAATACATATCTCTTCACACGTTCTAATCTTCATGCAGTCTTTATCTTTTTCTGGCAGTCTTAAGTCTTCAGCAGTATTAAGTCTTCAGCAGTATTAAGTTTTCAGCAGTATTAAGTTAGTACTGGCAGTACTAACTTTTACACTAGCAGTACTAATTAGTTAGTACTGGTAGTTATAATCTGAGCAGTACAAAGTTTTACTCTTGGCAGTACTAAGTGTAAAGACTTTGAATTCCCAACAGAACATGTTATGGCGTAACTTATAAATGTGTTACGTCGTAACCTTCTTACACGGCATTCCATATTTAAGCAGATGTTATGGCGTAACCAGATATGGTGTTACGTCGTAACCTTTAAATAATGTCCATAAGTACATGATCTTCCTTCCATATTTGTAGATCTTCATGGTTACGGCGTAACCATATAGGGTGTTACGCTGTAACTCTAACTATGGTAAGATTTCCTTCCAAATTCATGTTTACGGCGTAACTAGATATGGTGTTACGCCGTAACATTCTTCAGAAAATTACACTTTGAGTCCTTTTTCCTTTGTTTCTTGCCATTTTCCTGTATTTCACCTGAAAACTACAAAATGATAGAAAATATCTTGTTTTCGAGTGTTACTGAAACATTTGCAGGTAATATAGGGGGTATGTTGCCACCAAAAAGTAATAAATATTTGATGTTATCAGTTTTTTGAAGTCAATGAATCATAAAGGTTGTGCCACGTATACCTCCTCATTGATAAAACCGTTGAGGAATGCACTTTTTACATCCATTTAGAATAGAAGCATAATCTAATAGTATTCTAATAGACTCAAGTCTAGCAACTGAGGCATAAGTTTCATCATAATCGATGCCCTCTTGTTGATTATAACCTTGAGCAACTAACCTAGTCTTATTTCGAGAAACAACACCGTTCTCGTCTAACTTATTTCTAAACACCCACTTAGTTCCTATGATTGTCATATTCTTATGTTGTGGTACTAACTCCCAAACATCGCTTGCAATGAATTGATTTAATTCTTCTTGCATAGTGAATATCCAACTTTCATCCGTTAAGGCTTGATTCACGTTCTTAGGTTCTATAGTTGATATAAAACAAAAGAAGTTACTTTGGTTTTGGGCTTGTGACCTAAGAGTTCTTTGGTTAAGGTTTCCTGTGACATTTTCTAATGGATGGTTCCTAGATTCCTTAATATTGACTATTTCATTAATTTTTAAAGTTTCATCCTCAATGTCATTTTCTGAATTTTTATTTTCGGTAACCTTAATTGTTTCTTCTTTATCTAAGTCATCATCCACCAAGAGTGATGTCTTAGAGGGTGGAGGAGTTTCATCGAATGTCACGTTTAGTGATTCTTTGATTTTTCATGGTGTGTTTATTAAGGATGATGTAGGCTTTACTATTTTGGGAGTAACCTAAAAAGACACCTTCGTATGACTTTGGGTCAAACTTAGTAAGGTAGTCTTTGGTGTTTAAATTGAAGCGCTTGCTTCCAAATACTCTAAAGTAATCAAGAGTAGGTTTCCTACCTCTCAAGAGCTCATAATTGTTTTACCTAGGATGGCTCCAATAAGGATTCGGTTGAGGATGTATATTGAAGTATCTACGGCGTTACACCAAAACTTTTGTGGTAACGATTGTTCATTCAACATGGTTCTACTCATTTCTTGTAGTGTCCTATTTTTCCTTTCTACCACACTGATGTGTTGTTGTGTAGGTTGTATTTATTGATTATCAAGTTTTAAATTTATATTTAGCCGACTTATCCTAAAACAACACTTTAACGGGCATTGTACCCGATCAAGATGGAGTTTCATGGTAAGTAGGGTGTCGAACACTAAAAGCGAGGAAGTTAACCTTATATTCTATCAGTATTTTAATCTAATTAATTAGTCTAGTTAATTCTATGTTATTTCTAATTAATGTTAAACCTAATTCTAATGATAAGGGAGGGGGTCAGCCTGAGAGACTGGCACATGTTTGTGGCAACTTAAATTAATTCAATACATAATAATCAAGCAAGAAGATAATCAAAAGATAAAAGAGCGGTCAAGCCAAATGATAAAAAATTGTATTAGCCATATTAAATCCGATTAAATGTTGGTTTGTTTGTTTAGTGCAATGAGTGCTTATCTCGAGGTGGCATATCATTTTAAGACTTAGGAGGTACTTCTTCATAAGACCTAGACACGTTGAATCCTGTCAAAATTAACGCATTCGCATAAAGCATCCTTTTAGTTTAATTATAATCTATCTTAGGGATTAAAGCAATGGTGATCTTGTTAAACCCTAGCCCATCAGGACTTTACCCACCCCTTACTGCCTTAACCGGCATTTTATATAATTGGTAGTCCACTGTCTAAGTCCTTTACTTACCCAATTGATTAAGAACGTACTGTGTTGGTGTTCGAATAAGTCACCTACCAGTCCAACAAAGCTCACTAGACTAAGTGAAAACATAGACATTAGTTTGTGATCCATTTGTCCCAAATATATAAAACACGATATGGAGAGCCATCCCAGTATCTAGATCACTTTGTCAGTCTCACTAGACCCAGATTGAATAGACGGGTCCACATATTCCAACGATCAATTAAGCCATCGAGATTAAACAAATCCAAACAATGAATCTTCATTAAGACGAGCTAATTAATACCCGAGGGAATTAGCATATAACCATTGTAGATAATACAAGTATAATCAAACATCAAATCAACCAAGATAAACAAACCGAGTTAATAATGACGAAACGAAATTAAAAGAAAAACCAAAAATAAAAATTAAAAAGTATCGAATGAAATACATTACACAAGGAGTATAAAAGAATTACATGGTGTCTTTCATGGGATTAGTATCGATGCTTGACCCTTTGGCTTTGCTTCTGTTGGTCTTTTCAAAAATCACTTTTTATGTTTATGGTATAGAGAATATGATTAAGCACACTGAAAACTCGTTTTTGAGTCTTCTATTTTAGAGTTCACTGAAAAAGAGGGGATAACGCCATCTTAAGTGAGGTTAATAATACATATACGGCTATTATGGTGCAATTCCCATGGGAGATCGCTCCCGTGCACGTTGCACAATCAATCATTAAAAACTACATTCTTCAAATCACAATAATGCAAGAACTTAGTTAATGTTGACGGGGGGCTGCGGGGGTATTGACCCGGGGGCGGGGCCAGGAGGCGAAGATAGTGTAGTGGGCCTGGGCCCTGACAGGGGGGGAGTGTGGGGGAGTGAGGGGGCGTGCATGTCACATACATTTCTTAACGTTGATATATTCTGAGTGTGTGAACGTGCCTTCGGCTTGACGTTTCCCTGTTGTGTAAGTTTCTCCAGGCGCTGATTATGTTAGTTGTTTTGGTAATAGTAATAGAATACGTACGGGTGAGTGCGACCGACTGCTTCCTTATGAATTCGCGACTGCAGTACTAACGGCCGTACATCCGGAAAATTATTTCCCGAAAAATTCCGAATTCTACATACTCCACTATTCCTTTGTTCACAAACGAAGCCATCTAATGATATCTATTAATCCTTGTTACTTCCATACACAAACTTAAACACATGCTCTTCGTGTCAGTGTTTATCTTCATTTTGAAAGGATTGATACATGTTATGGTTATCACAGCCTAATTCAAATGTTTATAGTGGCGGGGCGATAATGTGAGAGGCGGTAGGGTATACTATATTAGGGTGGGATACACATAGGTCGTCTATTAATTGATAGTGTGATTTGGGGGTGATTTAGGTATTAGTTGTAGACAGAAGTAATAGGTTAGGGACAGTTGATCTGTGTTGTCACTATGATGGAATTAGTTACTTGGTTAGAATAGTGAGGTATTGAGAGGTGTAGGACATGGAGAGGTACGAATAAACTTCTCAGGAGGTCTACGTAGAATGTAACAAACTGAGGTAATTAATGTATTCACAAAGATTGAGAGAACGAAGGTTTTAGGGTGGAGGGGGGAGAGTGTTGTGGGGATGGTTTAAGGTGGGAGTGGTGGAGTGACTGTTGGGTCACATAATAACTATGATATATAGATAGGAGATTAATATATTTAGTTCATAAGTAGAGTCCGTATGTGCGCGTGAGTTGAGTACATAATGTGACGTGGAGACGTGTCAGTGAAGATGTATGGATTGATCGTGTGGTGGTATCACTCTAATAGAATAAGACTAGTCATTCTACATAGTGTATGAGAAGTAGAACGTAATGATGTGATTTTTGACAGAAGAGATCATACTCTTATAGTTAAAAATATATTTTATTAGTGGGGTATGAGGACGTTTGTGAAATTGTGGTGTGGATGAATTGGAATGAGGAGGTGGTAAGTGGTAAAGTATGAGATTCTAATGAGTGATAGGATGCCTGGTTATTTAAATGGTTCATATTATAGGTTATGGTTATTGATGGAAGAGGTGGGGGGAGGAGAGGGTGTGAGGGAGGGGTGAGTATGGGGAACGGGTATGTGGAGGTGTACAGGAGGTGTTTGTAGAAGGAGGTTATCTGGGGGTAGTATAGTTGTTTAGGGAGGCGTGTTGAGGAGTTTTAAGGAGAGGTTATGGTTAGGGACTCGGACGGTTAGATGAACAGGTAGTTTTTGGTGGGCGGGGGGCGATGTGAGAGTGATGATTGTGGACTTAGTTGGGTTGTTAAATGTTGTATGATAGAGTGATAAGTTGAGATTAGTATTAGGTGATTGATGAGGAAGTAGTATTTGTGATGGTTTGTGGTAAGATGATGAATTGGTGATGTGAGTTAGTGATGGCGTGTCGAGGTTGGTACATGAAATTGACGAACTGAGCAGGTGTTGACAAATAGATATATATTAGAATAGTACAAAGTGAGAGAATAATAAGTAAATTGTGTAGATATGTCGGTTTTCAACGCCGTGTATCATATAGTCAGAGCGTCGTTTGCGCTCTGGAATGGTAGGGATCGCTTTAGCGAACATATCCAAGGTACAAGTATTGAAGCGTTATACTATCACACACAAATTGGTAAAGACAATAATCTATGGGAAAAATGTACATGGGATGTAGGGACTCGAACTAGAGGATATCGTTCGGATATGTTACTCGAGTAGTAGACGTCGATACAAGCGAAGTCGTAATAGTGAGGTGCAAGTGCGAGCTTTTAGGGTTCTCTCATCTGCATTGATCAGATGTAAACCCATATATACTAGCGGACTCGATATCTTGTCGATCGATCTATAGCGGATAGAAAAAGCTACTATGGAGATGTATACGTACTCGAACGAGTATGATTACCTTCATCTTCGTCGACAATCATACCACATACTTTTTTTATACAATATATACAAACTGGCATTTACTGCGAATCCTTACTGTGACATGATTCACAAGTGTCGAGGTCTTGATGACAGTGACAATCGAACGAGCGATCGACTACTAGCGTGTTATCGAACGAGTCGCGCATCGGAGACACACAGAAACATGGAATGGGATACGAGTCAGCGGCACTCAGCGAACAAAACTATCATGCATGACAAGATATAAGTACGTGTAATATCATTGGATTCAGAGGAGTAATAGGGGGGGGTTGGTCGTTGGAGTGCGGACAAGCGATGGGGCGTAGGCACATACGGGTCTCACGGAGTGAGAATCGGGAGGCGGAGGTACACACTACGTTAGCGGAGAAAGGAGCACTACGGGCTGAGGCGTGGAATTTTAGTAGTGGTGAGAAGGCTGGTACGGTCTCCGGTGGTTTTGGTGGAGGGAGGGGGGGGGGGGGGGGAATTTTTGGTGGGTGAGGGGGGGGTACAAAAGGGGGGGGGTTCGGGGGAGGGGGGAGATTAGCCGTGGGGGGAGCTGTATATGGTATCAAACACACATAAAGATGCACAACTACATCTCGTACAGACTTAGCAGCTGGATGCAAAGTACTGCACGCATACGCATACATTAGAATGTGAATCTTGAATGACAACTTCCTTGCGTGCTTGTTTCTAAATTAAGACGCTAGTTGTTCAAGCCAACAGGTAGATGGTAGAGGTGGTTTTTTAGGATAGATATATAGGTTAACTTCCTCGTCATCATGTATGTGTTGGAGATCACTGGGTCTAGATTATAAATACACACCTAAGTACGCCCATGTAAAATACAATAATTAAGAATGCGTGTTCTATGAGAATTTAGACTAGCTAATGGTCAAGTTGTTTGAAGTTTTTCTCTGAAACTGCCCTTAAGCCTGTAGGTGTTTGGTGTCGAGTGCTTCGGGCCAATCTGGGGCTAATCAGAAAGAGATTTAATCATATTCGTTGAACTAATCAATCAAATAATACAAATCTCAAATGGACTAACATTCATGTTAGGTCAAGGATTATAGAGGACAATCATATAAGTACGACTGACAAAAGTCCACTGTAGACAAAAAGAGCGAGTGTTAATATTGATAAAAATCTACATCGGGGGGATGGAGCGTGTGTGGGAGGGATGGGGCACAATATCCACTTAAGATCCAACAAAATATTTCACACTTCATAATTAATCATTCATCATGTCTACACCAATTAACACATCCTCCACAGATAGCCAAATGCATAACAATATAATGGCAGCTGGTTCAAAAGAGCGTCCACCGATGCTTGGACCAGGGAGATATTCTCAGTGGCATTCGCGTTTTCTACGATACCTTGACACTAAAACGAATGGTGAATATCTGAGGAAGTGCATCTTTGACGGTCCATATTTGCCTACGAACGTACTCATTGCAGCAGTTGAAGCAGCAGAGAACATTTTACCAGTAGCTGCACATGAAGAAGCTGAGACAATACACAACATGACAGCAGAGAACAGACTTTACTTTCTGGCTGAAAAGGAAGCTATTTTCTTGATTTTGACTGGTATTGGGGATGAAACTTACTCACTGTTGATGCATGGTAACACAGCTAAGGAGATGTGGACATCCATTGAAAGGCTACACAAGGGGAAACGTTGAACGAAAAGAAGTGAAAACCAATCTATTTTTGGGAATTTTTGGAAATTTACTTCTAGAATGGAGAATCCATGGAGTCATGAATTACTCCCGATTTTATAAACTTATGAATGAGTTGACAAGAGAACAACTGCAAGTTTCACCGATGTAAAAAAAAACAGTGAATGTTCAAATTTCATCAACAACTCAACCAGATTAGGTCAAGATTTTGTGACAGTTGTCAAGCAGAGCAAGAAATAGACACGTCTCCAAATCACAAGCTGTTTGACGATCTGAAGCATTTCAAAACTGAAGTTAATGAAATCCGGTTCTGAAATTAGCCAGAAGTGTAAAACCCATTAGCACTATCTATGCGTCTGCTCAACCAATTACAGATAACTACTATGAGGCACCTGTACCTCAAAGATCGAATGCACCATCATACAAGCAATCTTCTTCCACACGAACAAGTGCGTCTACCAGACACAAAGGTAAAGAGATCGCCAAACCAGTTACTCCTCAATCTGAGTCCGTTTCTGAGGAGACAGTGATCCAGAACATGCCTCGTAGGGTATAAGGAATTGCAAAAGAACTTGGCCCTCCTGTGCAAAATATTTTAAGAAGCTGAACAAACCTAGCCAACAGACAACCTTAGAAACTTCCTTCAAACTCAACGAACAAGACTGAAATACCACACCAAGGTATAACAATGACAATCATTTCAAGGCAGTTTGGAAATCAGAGGACAGTGACAGTTTTCTGGGCCTAGGGAAAACAGTAGGCAGTCCGTAGTGCAAAAAGACTGGGATACAGTGCTTAACTGCAAGGAATTTGGACACTAAGCCAGGGAATGCAGGAAAGCCAAGCGGGATAAAGACTACCTCGTATCACAAGGAGAAATGATGATGTGCAAACAAGCCTGAACAAGTGTTACCACTACAAGCTTGAGCAAGCTGAATGGCTAGAGGACACGATGAAGAGATTGATGAGCAGAATTGGAAGCACATTACGTTACATTGCAAAGATCCAGATGTCTCACCTGCGAATCAAGTTCTTCAGATACGCCACTAGAACAGTGTACAAAGACCTTGATGAAAATGATGTGTTTGCCTATGTGTAGACACAATTCAGACAAACCTAATCCAATAACGACACATTGTTTTGAGAAGGATATAGCAATGTCCATTCCTGATTCATCAAATATATTTACAAATGATAATCAGTTGATCAAAAATGCGGCAGAATGTGTTGATGAGCGTGCTGCGCTTGCTAATTTAAATGCTAATTATACCTCTTGAATACTGAGGAAAACACAAATTATTAAAGCTATTAAAGAAAGCAAACGCATCATTGACTACAAGAACTGAAGGATGGCAAAACTAACCTTGATGAGTCTATAGGGCTCTGGGTGGAGGCTACAAGCAGTCGGGATATGTTCTCTGATTGGCACTTCAGACCAAACAGACTGAGCTTGAGAATAAACACGGCCCTTAATTGACCTACGAGTGACTATAAAATACTCAACAATTAAATGAAACTCTAGGACTATTAGCTCATAAAGACATGACATTAAAGAAGGTTTGACAACTAAAACCTTATGAAATTTCAGTGTCATCAGAAACACTATGAAGCTATCAAAAAGAGACCTGTTAACAGGTCACAATTTGAAAGGTCAACTCAAAGAAAAACTAAGGTATTACGATTTAAAGTTAAGGAAGGAAAATACATTGGACACATATTGAAATGGACAAACAAATAAAGATTTTTAAATAAATACTTTATTACACGCAATCATACAATACAGACCATTCACATTTTAGCACCCAAATGCGGCAAGCGACTCTATAATGGTATGAGTCAACACTCGTTGGGACTAAATCCGATGCGCTTGTGACGAGCGCCTCAAGAAAGCTCAATCTGAATAAGCCTTGTTTTGTATGAGATCCATGATGATACTACTGATCCTGCAAACAGATTTTGCCCCCAATGAGGAAGAGCCATTGACTCTTGAAAAGGAAGTAGACCCAGTGAAACCATATAATTACACATATCAAAACAGTACTTTAATGAAACTTTCAAACACCATTCCAAAAGCAATATCTGATCAGTTGGAACGCGCTAAAGAAGTTAAAGACAATGTGTAGAAAAACGTTTGTTAGGACAAAACCAACATTGCTAAAAAACATGGCATTCCCCCTGTGTCCTAAATCCATTATAAAAGAAGACTAAGCTTTTTAACGAAATGACAGAACAACTACAATCACTTTATGAACAATTGTCAACAAACTGGTCTAATCATACTATATTGGCATTTACCCTAACGCAACTGCCAAGAGTATGGGAAGTTTTGATCAAAATCTTTTTAATGCCTCTTACATATAAAACTATACTGGAAGTCCATTTGTTTTATTCATGACTCAAAAAAGGAAATGAAGACGATTTGAGTACGTTAATTCCCTTGAAAAGGAGCTGTGACAAAAATAAAAAAAACTGAATCAAAAAGGCTGATTTTCAAACATATATGATCTATCTATCTCGAAAGAGTAGTGTGTCTAAAGATGTACATGTGCATAAATTGCATTTCATCTGACTATTTAAATGCCATACTGAAATTGCAATGGCTTAATCTTCAAAAAGTAAAAATGTGAATGTCTTGCACAAAAGCTTTCAGAACAAACTGAATCTGTTAACCAAAGAAGTTCATAAGCATTTGTTAAAAGAAAAAAATTGGGGGGGTTATAATATTTTGGGGGGGGTTAAAAAAAAAATAATAATAATTTTTTTAAGGGGGAAAAAAAAATAAAAAAATTTAGGGGGGTTGGGGATTGTTTTGCATAAATTTGAAAACTCTCAATTTCTATTGAAACGTTAGTTTAAATAATTGTAAAAAATTTGAAATAAAAAAAAGTTTGTAAAGTAAATGATTCAAATGAGTATTCCGAAAAGAACGGGAATCAATATCAGGATATACAAGATTTTGAACTCAAATGCAAATAAAACATGTATAATATTGAGTAAAGAAACTCATTCTGAAAAAAGGAAAGTCCTATGGAAACTCAGTTTGATAAACCATCTTTGTTCGACAACCAACGCTCAACGGATTCCAAAACCATTCAGATTTAGGAAAACCCCGACTCTTTTTCAAATTCACCTGAAATGAGAAGGTTTTCAACAAATAAGTCGTTAATAAAACTAAATGACGGATGGTTTATTTAAACCAGTCACTCAACAGAGTTTGCCTCAGAAAAGAAACCAAGCGGTTCCGAAACACAAATGTGGGGTTAAACCAGGAATGTATAGAAGCCTCCACCCACAACTCAAAACTACAACACCAGCAGGTTGCCTCTTCTTTCAGGATACTAATCCTCACATGTCAAATCTTCAGTATAATTCACACTACTAGTGTTCGCAGACCACAGCTTAAAGCTATCAAGTGAAAGAAAATGGTTCGTGTGCCAAACTTTAGTCCCAATGAATTTATAAAGAAGGAGTAGAAACCTTCATAGGAATTTCTAGTATATTCTAAGAAAACAACAAGTCTGTAACTGCGTGTAAGACAATCAACTCCAAACTTCGAAATGTAAATGCTGTTTGTGCAGAATTTGAAAAAGTGTGTATTAAATTCTAATCATGATGCTTGTGTTCTCGATACTTAAAGTCGTGAATGCTAAAACTAAGAACCTCATTGTTGTGCATATTATTGCTATGTAAACCCAAGAGAAAGCGAACAAATCAGTTTGCAACACCCCAATAAAGAAAACAGTTGCATCAGATACAACTATTCTCAGAAATCCAAGATTTACTAATAAAGAAGTTTTATTGATGATACAAAACAGATGGAACATGGTGGATAGCTAAGAGATGTCCATCAGTTATACATGACACAAAGCCTCTTAGACCAAAAATGAAATATGGATGCCTAAAATCAGGAAAGATGGATGGTAACATCAAAATAATAGTCCCAGCTATAGACATTGTCTCTAGGATTCCTACTTTTTGAAATATCGAAACTTCATAGGATCCCATTATGTCCAATTATTCCATCGCCTCTAATTCTCTGCAGATTGAGTAAAAACTCAATCCTATCTTTGTTTGACTCTGGATGCACAATGCACATGACGGGCAATCTAAAGCTTATTGTGTAATTATGTGGAGAAATTTCTTGGTTACTGATCGTTTTGGTAAAGATCATTGCTCCAAATTCTTTGGTATGGAGATCTGATGACAAGGGAAGTCACGATCAAACGGTGTTACTAACGTCTAAGCCTCAATCACAATACTTTTCTCGTTGGTCAATTCCTGTGATGCTAGATTTGGAGGTTGCTTTCAGGAGATTAATCTACTTGTTTTGTGAGAGATCTTCAGGGAAACGATTTACTAACTGGTAGTCGGGATCTGACTCAACACATATCTCTTCAGAGAAACAACTTCATCAACTCCAATTGTTTCATGGCTAAAGGCTTCACCAACTCAAGCATGGTTAGTGGCATCGAAGGCCTTTCTCATCTGAACTTCGATACATCACCTTACTCTCAAAGAAAGAAGTTGAACTGGACTTACCCAAGTTAAATATGTCCAGGATCAACTTTGGTCGTCTTGTGAAATGAGTAAAGCAAAAAAAGTTCCTTTCAAGACATAAGCAGTTCCACTTTCCAAAAGAGGCTAAATTTGCTTCACATGGACTGTTGTGGTCCAATGCTAGTTGCAAGCAAAAATGGAAGAAGTATATTCTGGTGATTGTTGAAGACTATTCAAGATACACTTGGACTCTTTTTTCTACTATCCCAAGGATGACACACCAAAGTTCTAAAGACTTTCTCACTGTTGAACAGCGCAATCATCAAGCTCAAGTATAACAGTTCGTATATGACAAGGCAGCGTAATACTTGAACAAGACACTCATGCTAATTCAAAGAAGAAGGCATTGAAGCATCAAACATCCACTCCTCTGAACACCTGAACAGAACGGCGTTGCCGAAGACGAAACCGTACCTGGTTTGAGGCTGCTCGTAACAATGCTTTCATCTTCTAAGTTCCATTATCATTTGGCTGAAGCAGTTGGCAACCAGGGCATGCTATATCTCAGAAACCGATCAATCATCATATACCACTCATGGAAAGACGGCATATCACATCATAATACAGAAACCTTCAATAAAACATCTCACACTTGGTTGCACTTGCTACATAACTAGGAAGTTGGGGAAATCTGGATAAGTGAAAGAAAAAGGGGGATCCATGTGTCCCATGGTGGATAATTCTACTCATCGAAGGATATCGTGTTTACAACAAGAGAACACGCTTGATATTGGATATCCAATTCATATCCAGTTTGATGAAAATCAAAGATATGATGTCATATCACAACAGTTCAGACCCGCACCTCAACGACAATAGATGTCTGTGAAAATGTCTCTTCAGGCCTACGTACCTTCAATGGACAACAGCGCAGATTATGAACAACTCTGACCCCATGCCCCAAGACAAAATGTTGTTTCATTCAGCAGAAAGCAGATTCGTTACACAAGGTTAGAATTTCTCTTCAGTCCTTTACTAGAAGAATATTACAATCCAACACACGGTCTCGCTGAGGAAAACAACAATGATCAAGCACCGAATGCATCATTTCAAGAAGATGAATTTATCAATCCTTTTTGTACACGGGTACAAGAAAAATGGTGATCTTCCTCACGCAACATTTATAATACCGATGTGCATTCATTTCAACCACAAAGTCAGGATACCATGACGTAGAGACATCCATTAGAACAAGTATCGTGTAAACCTCCATTCCAGTTCAAACACGAGCACATCTTGCCACAGATCCTTAAAATGTGTAAGTACGCACACACGGTAGAGTATTGAAGAACCGAAGAACATAAAGGAGGTCAATGGCTGATTCCTGCATGGATCAAAGCTATGCAGAAGAACTTCAACAGTTCGACGAGACTAAAATTCGGTTAACTAGTCTACAAACCAATTGTCAAGATGAATATAAATGCTAAAGTGTATTATGGAAGAACAATAAGGATTAAGATCAGACCGTAATCGCCAACAAAGCACTACTTGTTGCTAAAGGTTATGCTCCGTAAGAGGTATTGATTTTGAAGAATCAAGATGCACCAGTTGCTCGCATTGAAGTCATTCTGATATCGTTTGCCCACGCATCACCCAAGTCTTTTCCAAACTATCACATGACTGTGAAAACGGCATTTCTTAATGGTCCACTGAAGGAGGAGGTTTATGTTGCTCAGACCATGAAGGTTTCGATGATCAATCATCAAAAAAGTTACCTATCTAAGGAAAGCTTTGTAAGGATTAAAAGCAAGCCCCAAGAGCTTGTAGGGATGAACTATCAACCTTCCTGATGTCCAAAAGTGCTTTACTAAAGGTAAACAATTGACCAACCTATTCCAAGATAAAATACGTGGCGGATATACCTACTTGTGCAAATTACGTTGATGACAAAAATTTTGTAGGATCGGACAAATCCTAAATATTCAAAACGATTTGAGAAAAATAATGCCACAGTAGATTTGAAATTTTCCTTAAAGGGGGAAATTGAAATTCTTTTTAGGACTTCAGGATCCACAGTCCGCCAAAAGGGTTAAGTTTTAACAATCATGCAATGTACGCTTTCCGTAGAAATGGCTTAAAAAGCAAATATGGAAATTGTCACTCCATGGACACCATTGTGTGCTACAAAACCCCAACAAGATGTAGATTAGAGTGTGAGAACCCTAGACCAATCTGATTAACTTATAAAATCGGGTCCTCATGTACTTGACATCGTAGTAGACCAGACATAGTGCAAGCATAAGCTAATTTATTTTTTGCACGCTATCAAGCACGACCAACCATCAAAAGCACCTCAAGAGGTAAAAAAGAATCTTTAATTACCTAAAGGTACCATTAACATGGGACTCTGTATCCAAAAGATCTGGCTTTGAACTAACAGCATTTTCAGACGCGATCAATGCCGGATGCCTTACCCGATACGCGAAAAGCCCTTCTGGAGGATACAGTTCTCTTGGTGAATAAAACTGTAAGCTGGATGTCAAAGAAACAAAACTGCACTGAAATGTCTTCAGCAAGCAGAGTATGGTGGCTTATACTGCAAGTTGTGCTCAAGTAATGTGGATGAGGACACAACTTCAAGATTATGGCTTCAACTACAACAAAATACCGTTGTATTGCGACTCACAGTCAGCCATAGCAATCTCATGCAACCCGGTACAACACTCACGACAAAGCACATCCATACTCGGTATCACTCATAAAGGAACAGTTTGAAAAGGTATAATTGAATTATATTTGTCAGACTAGAATTCCAATTAGCTGACATGTTTAACGAAAGCCCTTCCTGAGACCTTTAAGTATCTTGTAGAAGGATTGAATGAAGATGTGTAACTCCAGCTGAACTGGAGTTCTGACAAATGAATCTAGCTTTGATATTCAATAATCAAACATCACCATGTACATATTTTTGAAAAAAGCAAAATACAAAAATATAAAACTTCAAAAAGAAAATACAAAATCAGAAAATCAGAAAATTTCCAAAAGAATCTTCTCGACATGTCCTTGGAATCGATAACCATTTACGTGCTTAGAAATGTCGATTAACATTGACACGGGTGTGTAAATGAAGTTCGAGCGAGAGTTGCAAATAGTTTCAAAACATGTCATTTCTAATTTTTTAAATGGCTTATGTGCAAATGTCAGTACATAACCCGGACTTCAAATAAAGGAAGGTTTATAACTTATCCTCCCAACGAGAAAATTAACGTTTCTCGGTCTTGAGCTGTTCTTACAAGACATTCAGAAATTCTTTAGCTCAAGAAAAAGGGATAGTGTACGTTTCTGCGCTTACCCTTACTGTTTAGAATAGAAGTCCTCTAACATCTTGTTTTTTTCAAAAAAGTTAACACAATTTTTACAGAATATCTCGATGACAATATCATAATCCTCAAAAATAGTGTGTTCAACACACCAACCCTCACGATGTTTTTTCAAAAAACGAACCAATTTTTTCATTGGTCTATTATTGATGGAGGGAGTTTTTCGAAAAACAACGGTATAATTTTTTGAATACATCAACACGACGCATAACTTATGTATCAAAGACATTATCATAATTTCCAAACCATTCATGCAGAAAAATTTTCTCCCACTAAATTTTCAAACAAATTTTATTCACAAGAATATTCAAAATCCTAAGTGTTTAATTATTTAAGAATAAGGGAGAAAATGTATTTAAATATGATTCTAGTTCAACTCAATGTGCGAGAAAAGTTAATGGTTCTATCTTATACCCAACAACATCTTAATTTCCACGTCGATTCTGAAGGTCATAAGGTGGTTAGGTTAGGAATCAATCCTATGATCCAACCAGAAACCGGAGGATCTATACCCATGATAACCAAAGATTAGAATAGGCATTCCTAGGTTATGATTGGATATGAAGAATATGGAAAAGATGCTGACTAAGAATGAGTTAACACCGGAACAATATCACAACAAGGTGTTAGTAATGACGCTTTGTAAGCATTGAAGCGTTGAAGAATTAAAAGAAATGGTAAGGATAAAGGTCTAAAGAAAGATGCCCTCCACAAACATAATGGCAGAAACCGGGTCAATACATATCTATCAGAAACGACAAGATGATTGCTGGTATTAAAACGAATCATGGACCCAGTGATAGCAATGCACAACCCTTCCCACCATTCGTATTCCACTTAACAGAAACTTGTCTCATTTGTCACGAGATACACACGTTATCTATTGACATCTCATCCGAGATATGTTGATAATGAATAGGTGCCAGTCTGCACCAGCCTCCGAGTACTAAAACCAAATCACTAATGAGTCTAAAGCCAAAGATCAATCAAAATCTCCGAAGGACCCATTCTATTTCAAACACTTGTTGAACATCATCAAGTTCACAAGCTGTTATCAAAAGTCCTACGCAGATATCATTGTGATATTTGCCAGAACATTCAGAGTGATACTCTTTAGTATTCACAATGATGAATGGAAATCCTTCCAGTGTCATCATCAACTGCACTGCGGATAGGTGCTTGCGAGATTATATAATAATCAAACTTGTGACAACGGATAACGATTTAGGTCCCAGTAAATGAATTGAGTTGATAGAATTTTGATAAAAACAGGAGTACACACCTCGATTGATACAAAAACTCTTTAACGAGTGACACGTCGATTGATTTTCAAATCAATTTTCTCGTTTATCACTAACGTAAACCTGCAGGTCAAACGGTGGTAACGGCAACCTCAATCCCATTCAAATGCTCAATCTACGAAGACATACAATCTAGAAAGCTCAAGATTTAAAGACAAAGACTTCCGCAAACTCTGATTTGGTAAGCTTTTCAAATAATGCCAAAGTATTAGCATATTGGTCAAAAACAAAAGAACACAAGAGTGGCAAAGACGCGATAAAGACAAGACAAAGGCTCAAGAGCAAGATCAGCAAAGCATGAAGAACAAGCCTACAACATACAACGTAAGACAAAACCAAGGACACTCGAGTCTATAAATGACAAAATTGAGATTAAACAAACCAAACATTGAATCTTCATTAAGATGGCTAATACCCGAGGGTATTAGCCCATAACCATTGTAATAATACAAGTATAATCAAACAACCAAGATAAACTAACCGAGTTAACGAACGATACCAAAAATCGAATGATTACAAGAGTATAGGAATTACACGGTGTCTTCTATGGGATTAGTATCGATGCTTGACCTTGGCTGCTCTTTGTCTCTTCAAAAAATTGACTTTTATGTTTATGGTATTGAGAATATGATTAAGCACACTGAAAACTCGCTTTTGAGTCTTCTATTTAGAGTCTCTAAATATGAGTGGATACGCCATATTAAGTAAGGTTAATACGGCGTATTAAGGTGAATTCCTTAGAGTGCGCTCTACGTTCACAATCAATCGGTAATAACTGTCTTCAATCACATTTAATGCAAGATCTTTGATTGTTGACCAGCTAGATACGACATATGTATTCAGCAGGATACGCTGTATTGGGTATTGAACGTACACGTTTTCTTGTGAAGTCCAGGCGCTGATACGCCGTATCTTCTTTGCGGGATACAGCATATGTAGTCAGAAATAAGCAATCTTCAAATATCTTCGTTTAAGCTCCAAAATGTGCGCCTTTTAGCTTGTCTTAACAATGTACTCCATAATTACTGCAATAAACAACTTTAAGCAATTAAGTAACAATTCTTACAATAATTATATAAAAGTGGATAATTTATTTGTGATAAATGATACTATAAAAGTAACGTTATTTGATGTCATCACACGCCATTTGATTGAGGAGTGCGTGGAGCCGAGAAGTTATGTGTAATACCGTTGGCATTACAAAACTCTCCAAATTGCACTTTATTATCAAATTCTCTACCGTGGTCTATCCTAATTGACACTATTGAACATCCTAATTGATTTTGTATTTTCTTACAAAAGATTTCAAATTTCTCAAAAGCCTTGGTTTTCATCTTAAGAAATCTTGTCCAAGTATACCTAGAGTAGTCATCTACTATGACTAAGGTGTAGAGGTTTCCTCCGTAACTCCGTACAGCGGATGGATCGAAGAGATCCATATGAAGGAGTTCTAAGCATCTAGTCGTTGAGACTATATTCTTAGCTTTATGACTAGCGTGAGCTTGTTTTCTAGTTTTGCAAGCATCACAAAAATGTTGATCAAACTTAAGCTTAGGTAAGTTTCTAACTAATTCCTTAGATGCTAACGATTGAATGAGCCGCATATTAGCGTCACCTAATCTCCTATGCCATAACATGGAGTTTTCATCAATCGTTGCAAGACAAATTTTGTCTTTCGGCTTATTTCCTAATTTCATCACATATAAGCCTTTCTTCCTAATACCTTTACCTATAACCTTACCATCCTTAGTGATTTCACTATCATGTTCAGAGAAAGTTACTCTACATTTATTATCACATATCTGACCTACACTTAGCAAGTTAAATCTTAAGTTATCTACATGTTCTACATTATCTATATTAAGATAGTCATTAGAAATCGTACCTTTTCCAATGATGTTACCGCGAAGATTACTATCAAAAATGACATTACCTACATTGTATGCCTAGTAGGTTGAGAAGAGCTTTCGGTTACCCGTCATGTGTTTAGAATATCCGCTATCCTTTATCCACACATTGAGTTCCAAGTCGACTCCAAGGCATATCTATTCATATAAGACAATAACTCAAACATTTGGTCCCCAATATCTCATGGGTCCAAAGTTGTTAGTGCTAAAAATCCTTTGCATTTGATTGGGATGTAGAAATAGAGGACACATTCCCCATGTCATATAACTTTGAGGTTGTACGTTGTTCCAAGGTACGGGAAAAGCATGAGGTTGGTTTTGTCTACCAACATTCCTTTTTTGGTTGTGGTGTTTTAGAATGAGGATAATGATTCTTGACTCTTTTAGGTGGTGGATTTTTTGAACTAAAATTTATAAAATCCAACTCTGGGTTTTAACGTTGGTTTATAAAATTGTTTAACATCATTATCACTAGCAACATGAATTTAATTGTTTACCATTATGTGCTTTGGTCAAGGGACCCAAAATGGATTTTTGAAAAGTAACAGATTTTTCAGATTCTGGTGAATAGACAGACGGCCTATTAATTGCTTTGGGGGCCGTCTGGACTTTATGAGGGCCAGCCCTCATTATTTAGGGGACCACCAATAAAAGGCGTTTCTTTCTAAGGTTTCACAAATTTGATTTCCTTGGACTCACTAGTTGATGCTTCAAATGAGTTAAACCCTAAACCTAATTTATCTTTGGAGGGTTTTTGATTGCTTGACATTTCATTAAGCAATGTGTACTCTTTCTAAATTTAGTTAATTTAAGATATTCTACTTTAAGTTTTTCATTGTCGATTTTGAGTGATTGACAATTAGTACATTCGAGATCAACTCCCTTGTTTTTCTTGAGTGTAGTCAATTTTGATTTTAATTCACTAAGCTTATTTTCTACACTATTTCTAATAGCCTTTAGTTGTTTATTCTTTGTGATTATGTTTAAACTCATCTTTCATAGTTTATCATATTCAATATCTAAAGTAAGATCGTCTATTGATGAATTTCATCACTAAAGTATGAGGAATTAGAACATACCTCATTTGATGCTTGAGCTACGAGACATGTTTCGTCTTTAGCCTTTTCATTATCTTCACCGCTATCACTCCAAGAACCTCTAACGAATGCTCTTTGGTTCTTAGCTTTTGGTGGTTTTGGACATTCTCCATAAGATGATTTAGATCACCACATCTAAAATATTTTCTATCACTTTTGTCGTTCTTGTCGTCTCGGCTTCTTTGGAACGTCTTTTTGTCGTTCTGTGGTTGTCTCACGAATCTACCTCTTCTCTTGAAAAACTTCTTGAAGTCTCTAACCGCCATGGCGTATTCTTCGTCTTCACTTCCGAAAGTCAAACACGCATCATCACTATATTCCGTCTTAGCCTTTAAAGTAATAGATTTTCTTTCTCCTTTAGCTTTGACTATTTCAGAATCTTTCTTGATGATCATCTCATGGACTTTGAGATTACTAATGAGTTCAACAAGAGATAGTGATGTCAAGTCTTTCGACTCTTTAATTGTCATGACCTTTGCTCTCCATTTGGGATGTAGAGCCCTAAGAAACTTCCTAACATAATTCATATTAGAATAACCTTCATCAAGAGCTTTTAGACTAGTAATAATAGTATTAAACCTAGCAAAAGCACTATCAATAGATTCGTCTTCAGATATGAAGAATTGTTCATATTGTTGTACCAAAAGGTCGATCTTGTTATCTTTGACTTGGCTATTACCTTGATGGGTGATTAACAAAGTTTTCCAAATTTCTTTTGTCATTTTACACATGAAAATTCTTTCATATTCTTTTCTTGGTAAAGCATTGTAAATAACCATTTCGGCTTCGTTATTTTTCGCAAGTCTCTTTTTAAGATCATCACTTTGTTTTTCAAAAAGGACAACCTCATCTAGTTTGGTTTCACGATTTTTTTCAATAGGTTGAAAATCACCGTTAGTAATAACATGCAAAAGATCAAGATCTTTTGATTTAACATATGTTTGAATCTATTTTTCCAATAAATAAAACTATCACTTTCAAAGAGTGATGGTCTTTGCATGGATTGCCCTTCTTGATATTTACCGGAATCAATAGTTTGATCCAAGCTTTAAAATACAGTATATTTTAAAAATCTTGAGTGACCTCAGTTTCTGATACTAATTGTGGAAACTAGAAGGGAGGGGGGTAGAATAGTTTACAGGTTAATTGGCGTTTTAAAATTTTACTTCTAAAATTGTTAGATTCGGGTATATGTTCAATTAACCAACAATATGAACCAATCAATAAAACTATCTACTCGTAATATCAATACAAAATATAAGTGAGAAACACAAACAATATAAAGAGATAAGGGAAAGAATGATCAAACCAAGACACCAAGATTTATAGTAGTTTGGCTAATAAGCTTTTCTTCGCCTTACTCCACTCCTTGAGTATCTGACTCAAGATTACACTATGTCAACAAGCTCCCTCTAGGCGGAGAAAATCGTTTACAAGTCGCTTACGTTATTTTCCGACACTAAGCTAAATATCGAGTCCTAATCTTAGCTAGAACCAATCTACCACTTCGCAAGCACTACACGATCACAAGATCTACACTATCGGATTTACACACTATCCGACTTACACAATCACACAAGATAATCAAAATAGAGTTTTGAATCTTAGAAGAAGATAGGAGAAATCACTAGTCTATAACACTTTGTTTTTTAGCGAATACGAGTGTTCTTCTTTTGTACTTGATAGAAGAAGGAAGAAGATAAAAGATGAGATTTTATCACTTGAAACAAGATTAAACTATGTTAGTGATCAAGATATTTAGTGAGAGAAAGAAAGTTTTAGAGAGAGAAAGACGACTGAAAAATTCGTGCTAAGAGGTCTATTTTTCTACTGAGAATAGTGCAGTATTTATAGCCAGGAAAACCCAATGGTCAACTGGTGGCGACCCCGGCGGTCCCAAATATATCTGGGGGCCGCCCTTAGACTGACGCTCTGATTTTTGTCCTTTTGTGAGGAAGGTTTATCCTGGTATGTTGTTTTCAGTTTTGGGGGGAAAACTGAATTCAAAATTTATGTTTTTTAATAAAACATTATTTTTATTTAACAAAACTATTTTGTCTAATTTTGTAAAATATAGAGTTTTGCAGAAATGTAATGAATTAAGAAGAAAAATATTTTCTTGATCACTAATTAAGTTTAATTATTTGTTTATCCATACCTTAAGTGATTTATGTCGAAATGAAAGTTTACGATTAATAACATGTAAACGTTTATTTTTATCTTGAATGTTTTTACATTTTGTCATTTTCAAAACGTAAAGGAGTCAAAAAATATAAATAACATTTTTAAGCATTATTTGTATTAACACAAATTATTTGACGAGATCAGGATTGATCCTTGTCAATATTCATTTTCACGACAAAGGCTAATGTTTGGTATTTAATGACAAAATGACTACGGGGTTGACTCTTTATTATTTATTTGGGTTTGAAGTAGCATTTCACGGGGGCGTGTACTTATTTCGTCTTTGGTTCTTTCTACCTCTTCAACAAAGATGACTTGTTTGGGCGTATTCAGATCGTGATGAAGACTTTCATATCTAGTTTCTTTTGTGATTCTTTCTCTCTATACCCACAAAGTAGCTATAACTTTAAGTAGTTACATTGTAGTACTCATTGTCTCACGTAGTTGACGATATTTCAAGAGGTTCAAGTACTTATTAGACTTTGTGATCGGGGTATAGAGTACACCGTTCTACGTCACACGAATAGTACAAGATTAAGTCACAAGTCTGGGGGATTTTGCTTCATTCTCGAATTCGTCACATTAGATTTTCTCCAACAGTGGTCATTACTTATAGTCGGTTGAATTAATAAAAGGATTTTGTTGTTGATTGATCAGAGGGATCATGAAGAGAGTATATATCGACATTTTCTCACGGGATATTGCTTAGGTGATTACGGATATATGGTATTACTGCGTTGATACAATTATGGGATGTACACATGTATATGATGATTCTAAAAGATTGTCATCATCTTGGAGGGAGAAATGTGTACATCGAGGCTTATTTGATTTATCTTGACAACTGTGATGCATTCCAAAGCGAGTTGATGATGTTGATGCTTCCTAAATGATTAACCATAAAGATATTACATAGTGAAGTATACTTTACATTTTCTTTCTTTCCGCTGCGTGTAAGAAGACTAAAGACACAAGGATTCAGAAGACACTTCTTCAGTAACGGGTTGTCGGTTAGGGAGGGAGCTTCTACTTCTTATCTACATTTTATCTACTTCTCTGCTTCTGCATCTACTTTTCTACTCCTACCTCTACTTCTTTAGAAAACCAGAAAAGAACAAAAAGAATCTTCTTTCTACTTTCTTGAAGGGCTTACTAGTTAGGAGGGAGTAATAACCCAACTACATCATTACATCATGTTCATCTACAAGTAAAGAAAGTCAACTGAGGAATTTATGAAGACAAAGGGCTACAAAGACAACCTCAAGGACTTCTGGACTACAAAGACTATTGTAATTTGCTTTGTTATGCTTGTAGGAAACGTTGTAACCAATTCACTTATGTCATCACCTTGGGGGGGAGGTTGATAGCTTTAAAGTTGACAACATTTACGTGAATTTGATTAGCTATCTAGAATGCGTATAACGCAGGGACTTATGATGACAATATGTAGTAGATAGGATGTGTTAAGCCTATAAATACCCTCATGACTCTCCATGCGGGGTGTAACTAAGTGTGCTATTGTTTCTCTTTCTATCTCTAATAAAACATTCCATTTTCTTTCCACCCTCTTTTTCGTTGTAAGTATCTCATCACCACCACCATGATGGTGGTCGGCTTGTTTTCCAGTCGACCATCCGACACCACAATAACATCAACTAAATAGAAAAACGATCCTAACAACAAATGACAAACTAAATATGCTAGAGAGAGGTTGGAAAAGGGTTGATTTGAAATGAATACATATGGCTACTATTTATAGAGATGTAGAGCTGAATTCAAATCTGGATGCCACGGATCGACAAATCTGTCTTTTTATTTTGGTGGATCCATGACCTGCCATAACCCTTTTTTGTCATTTTGTGGTAAAACTCAAACACACTCAATTTTGATATAACCGAAATTGTAAGAATACAAACACACTCAATTTTGATATAGCCAAAATTGTACAAACAAGTCTAACAAACAAGATACGACACAAATCCAACCAAAATTGAGCTTGAATGAACAATCTCAATCACATCATGATGTATACGAACCGAAATATCACGAATATATCACTCTTAAATCTATATAGGCGTATGATACCACTTGTTAGGTCGAATTAAGGTATTGTATCACACTCGTAACAATTTAAGAATGTAGAGAATGTAGAAGATGAAGCAAGTCTTTTTCAATTTTCAAATTTTATAAAAAGAGAGAAAAGAGGGATGGAGAGGAGAGTACAAATTGTGACAAGCTTACTACCTTACATCAAAGAAGGGTGTATTTATAGAGTTGACAACTATAGGATTATTCTTCTTTCCCTACTCTTCTACTTATGGTTAGTGAACTATTTTTCATAATTACGCTCACTAAGCCTTATTACAATACTTTTAAACATAAAACGTAACTAAAACAAAGTAGAAAATAAACAGACCACTAAGTATCTAATAACAGACATTTTTAATCCTAACACTTTGAAATATGATTAAATGCCGGTTTTAGATAAAGTTGTTTACGAGCGCTCTCAAATAACACCGGTTATGTGTTGGATATATGAACATTGATTTGGGTTAAATTGCACGTTTTTAATATCAAGAAACCCTCATAATAGGTAATTAAGTAACGAAACTGCGTGTTTGTATTGCAAAGACTCTTGAAAGTCGTTATTTTATCTTGTAGGTAAAATGATTGAAAACGGAGAAAAAATGAGGATTTTCGGACGAGAATCGATCACGTTTAAACATTTTTCGAGGACCAAACGAAGCATACTTGAAGCCACGAGCATACCAATGAAATGAGCATGAAAAAAAAATGAGTCAAACGGATCAGGCCCCGACATGTGAAACGGTCCTGTTAACCTTGAACCGGCGAACCCACGAGTTATTAGTATTAAACTCAAATTTGGCCCAGAAACATAATGGTCAATTTGAATTGTTTGCGTATATTACTCAAAAGAGGTCTTTAGCCCAGTTGGAAGATACGTTGCTAGCTGTGGAAGTTATCTGGGTTCGAAACCCGTATTTGGTTTATTTTTTGGAATAGACAACCCAGCCAAAAAAAAATCAACCTCTTCAGATGATGACTAGTGAAAACCTGCCACGTGGTCAAAGAGATAGTGATGGTCTCTTTACTTGGTCTGGAAGTTCTACTTGGGACGAATCATGTAAAGTCTAAATATTCTAGTGGATAAGAATAAGAATAATAATAATAGATAACTTCGTATACCATGTTTGTTGAAAACAAAACACATGACATTTGACCCAAAACCCACATGGAAAAAAACGCATATGAGGAAAATGCCACCAAAGCCACATGACAGCCAACATAAAACAATCTCAAAACAAAAAACCTTCTATGCTTGAATGAGAAGACCACATGGAAAAAACAATTCAATGAGAATCCATTACCAGCTAGGCCCACTTTGGCAAAGCAAACAAATCTGATATAGAAAACTAATAGAACAGTTGCAGACAAGCTCACCAATAGAAAACCATACCCAAATGCATACATCACCAGTGCAGTCCACATCTACAGCCAAAAATGCAGGCCAAACCTCCATCCAAACACCCAAGAAACAACATAAATTAGCCAATCTCACACTTAAACCAACAGGAACCAAACCACAGAAGCCCAGCCCCACATAACGATTGAAAAGGACCTGCACAAACTGCCATAAGAAGGCAAACAGCACTGCCACACTTGACATTCAACATCAAATTTGACATTTTAGAGGATCAAAAATCCAATGTTGCCAATTCATCTCAATCTTCTTGCCCGATCTTCTCACAATCCACTCAAAACTTTTAAGTTGTATATCTTGAACAATTTTATTTATACTTGAAACTTTGCCTTTAAAAACCCGTGTATTTCTTTCTTTCCAAATAAAATATCCGCACGTCCAAATCACCGCTTGCCACAATCTCGATGAACGATTAGGAATATTAGCATTACCACTAAAGGAGAAAAGTTCTTCAATGGAAAATGCATTAACGTTCCCAATATTCCACCAACTAAATATTTTTTCCCACACGCTCATAGCAAAATTGCACATAACCAAACAGTGAGAACATGATTCCACTACGTCACCACAAGATGGACATAAAAGAGTATCCAAATCAATACCTCTCTTGTCTAGCTCTTCACGTACCGGAAGCCTTCCTTTTAGCGCCCTCCACACAAAGATATTGACTTTTTTGGGAACCCACTTGTTCCATATCGTCGAATCGCCTTCGTTATTCACGTCTAAGATTTTTTCTTCCACCAACTTAGTTAACTCTTTAACCGTGAAATCTCCACTCTCATGAAGCGCCCATCTCCAACGATCCCTACACCCAAGCATTAAAACCACAGTTTGCAATATATTTTGTAAGTCTTCAAACTCGTTACACACCCTTCCTCTCACAACCTCAAGATTATATCATTCTCTTCTCTTCTTTTTTTACATTACTCTAACTAGTTTTATAAGAAATTGTCATGTTTATTCAAGTTTTCTCTCTTAAATTTTTTGTCTTGCTTTATGTTTTTGCAAGTTTTAGTGTAGTATTTACATTTCAAGTTTTAGTGTAGCATTTACATTAATATACTTTCTAAATTTGACGGTACTTCACCAAATTTGAAATGCAATTTGAAAACTAAAAATGCACATACAAAAGACACACGATTAATCCGTATTTAAAAGATACGGATTACAAAACGAACCCAATTTCATTTCATTATTGTTCGTGTATGTGACCGTTGGGTCAAGGCCGCCAGACCCACCGGCCCACATCCAAGCAACATCAAATACCCACCGGTGCTGACTCAGCACTAAGTAAGATAAGTATGAGGAAACCTTGGGAAAAGCCAATACATCCTATTATCCAGGAGCTCCCTATTAACCAGCGGTTCTTGGTAAGAACCGTACGCATGCAGACTAACCCGGGGTTTGAGGGATCTTGTCTATCACGTGAAGGCCCCGCCTGACAAAAGCATACAGTAGTTCGACGCAACCATTCCCCAGATGTTAGAAACAGTAAGCACTCTACAGTACTCAGGGTAGTATAAATACCCCAAGCACATTCAACGCAACACACACGAAACAAACCACATTTATTATACTCATATGCTGTCTAACGGTTTTATAATATCAAACACTCACTCTCACACCGGAGCTTGGTCCTGGGATAAAATCTGGGGCGAGGCTAACGTGTGTTGTCTTCTTGACAGGCTTGCTGAGCATCAAGAATCCTTTGGAGGGCAGCACTCACCCTTCTTAGCGGATCTATGCATCAACAAATTGACGTCATCCGTGGGACACGTTATTCAATCTGCCTAAGTGCTATAGAATGGCAGGTCCCGAACCAATTACCCCACCAAATGAAGGAACCACAAGCCAAAATACCACTAAAGACATCATCGAAGGACATTTATCAGCCCTCAAGGAACTCTTGAAGGAGTCGAGCAATCAAAATCTCATCAAACCCATGCTTCTGGATTTCGATAACATCCAAGATGTCAATGATGATGAAGTTCAAGACGACGTGAAGGGAAAAGCAAAAGTAGGTGATGAAGACTTGAGCAAACCATTCAAGGAGGTACTAAAATTCCCATTTACCAGGAGAGTTGTTGAGTTTCATCGCCAGACCACAGAATGTTGGCAAACGTCAAGATATACGATGGAACGGGTGATCCGGAGGATCACGTGGGCCGTTTTATGGGAATAGGAAATCAGGGAGAGTGGCCAATGCCGGTATGGTGTAGAATGTTCCAGCAAACCCTTGACGGCAAGGCAAGGGCATGGTTTGACAAACTACCACCGGGCAGCATTAATAACTGGGGTAGTCTGCAGGAGAAGTTTTTGAACAGATTTGGGATGCTTAAGGCGTACGACAAAGACCCGATAGAAATTTCAAAAATAGCCCGGAGGGCCAACGAAACCCTACCTCATTTCAAAGAGAGGTGGGTGAGTGATTCTAATGCTATTCTTAACGTTCCGGAGCTAATGCAAATTTCATCTTTTATGAGCTCCCACAAATGTCCGGAGCTAGCAAAACGCTTCTCAGACAGCATACCCAAAATAGTGGACGAAATGTTGAAAAGGGTGAATGATTATTTGCGGTCAGAAGAAGCGTTTTACAGCACAGAATTACCCAGGGGGAGTTCCAACGAAGAGACGCACCGGTACAGTCGGTACAACGAAATGACCAAAACCAACGGTTCTCTCATGGGAACAACCATCGTAGGTCGGAACATAAGTTTGCTGCTAGAGTGCCAGAATGCCACATCCCGTACGTGGCACCGCAACGTCCCAATCAAGAGTTCCACCGGCCGAAAGCAGTCTTAACCTTGGATTCATTATCAAGCACCCCTCAAGAAATCCTAGCAACAGAACACCAATTACTCCTGCCCCAGCCAGCACCGCTAGTAGGAGTACACAGCAAGGAAAACTTAAATAGGTATTATAACTATCATAATGAAAAAGGGCACATCACGAATGATTGCTTCCACCTAAAGCGACAGTTAGAAATAGCCATGGAATCCGGTAAACTGAATCACTTGATAAAGGACGTGAGGCAAAGTGGAAAAGGAGGGCAATGGAATAATGGCCCGCAGAAGGCAAAGGTGATAAACATGGTCCAAAGTCATCCACTCGACCGAAAGCGGAAAACCACAATGACAGATGAAAAATGGATGAATGTTCCTATAATCTTCCCACCAGTTCCAGCACGAGACCTCTCGAAAGAAGCCTTGGTAGTCGAGGCTGAGGTGGAAGGATATCTGGTCCAAAGGATACACATAGACGAGGGGGCCTCAGTCAAAATCATGTTCGAGCATTGCTTCAACATGCTACATCCATCAATCCGGTCAAGATTAGTTGAGACACAAACCACAGTTTTTAGATTTTCGAGAGAGCAGGTCAAGCCGTTAGGCAAAATTGAACTCAATGTATGCTTTGGGGGGAGTGGGAGATGCCGAAGAGCAATTATGAAGTTCACAGTCATCCCAGCACCTTCACCCTATAACATCATTTTAGGACGTCTCGGTTTAAAGCAGCTCAGGGCCATTCCTTCCACCATTCATGGGATGATGAAATTTCCAACCCCTTGGGGAGTGGCAACGGTGGTATCCCAGACGCCGATGGTATTTGAATGCAGAAGTGAAGGAAAGAAGCAGGCGATGGAGCCATCAAAAAATGTAAGGACGCAAGAAGACACAAACCCAACGAAACACGTACTCATTAACCCAGCCTATCCAGAACAGTTAGGAAGAGGCCTCTCACCAGAAGGATCAACCCAACTCAAAAAAAATTTGAACAGGAACACCGACATTTTCGCACGGGAACAGTCAGATATGACCGGAGTGCCGAAAAGAATCATTAAGCACTCCCTGAATGCCAAAATGTTGGTAACGCCGGTCAGCCAAAAGAGAAGGATATTCTGCTCTGAAAAAAGCTAGGTGGTAACCAAAGAAGTTGCCGAATGGTTAAAAGCCAGAATAGTTAGGCCGGTGAAATACCCTACTTGGATATCAAATCCGGTTCTAGTAAAGTAGGCGGATGGAAGTTGGCGAATGTGTATCGACTTCAAAAATATCAACTCTACATGCCCTAAGGATTATTATCCCCTGCCAAAAATAGATAGCAAGATAGAGGCGATGATAGGTTTCCCCTTCAAGTGTTTTCTGGACGCTTACAAGGGATACCATCAAGTACAGATGGCAGATGAAGATGAGGAAAAAACCGCCTTCTATACAGACCAAGGTACATATTGCTATACAAAGATGTCGATCGGCCTTAAGAATGCAAGAGCAACGTACCAGCGGTTAGTTGATGAGGCATTACAGTCTCAAATTGGGAAAAATCTTAAGGTATATGTAGATGATATGGTGGTGAAGAGCAGGACCGAAAGGGAAATGCTGGCAGACATAGTGGAAACATTTGACAACCTCAGAAGGATCAACATGAAGCTAAACCCAAAAAAATGCTCGTTCGGGGTCACAAAAGGAAAATTCTTAGTATACATGGCTACCTCAGAAGGCATATGAGCCAACCCAGCGAAAACTAAAGACATAGCGGAAATGCAGTCACCCAGAACCTGGGGAGAAATGCAGAGCCTAGCAGGGAAGCTAGCGGCGCTAAACTATTTCCTCTCCCGGTCAGCAGAAAAGTTGTTGCCCTTCTTTGAAACACTAAAGGATATCACTAAGGAAAACGATGATTACCGCTAGAAAGAAGAGGCAGAAAGCACTTTCCAAGAGCTCAAGAAGATGGTCTTAGACCTACCGGCCTTAATAACCCCTTTGCCGAAAGAAACCCTATTTGTATACCTAGCGGCATCACAAGAAGCGGTGAGCGCAGTACTGCTAGTGGTAAAGAGAGGAAGGCAACACCTGGTGCACTATGTAAGTAGAACATTACATGACGCAGAACGAAACTATGCTCCGCTACACGTATCTAGAAGACTGAGAAGATACTTTGAAGCCCATCCCATTACCGTCATCACAAATCAACCAATCAAGCAGGTTCTAAGCAAGGCAGACAATCCAGGTAAGGTTGCAGCTGTTACTCTGTTGAGATTGCCAGCATACAACATCACGTATGAACCTCGTAGTGCCATCAAAGGGCAGATACTGGCGGACTTTATAAATGAGGTACCGGTGGGCAGCGAAGCCATGGTACCACGACAAACCCAGTATACGATCGACCACGACAAAGAAGGAAAGGAAGAATGGATACTATACACAGATGGAGCAGCTAGTGCTAAAGGTTCCGGTGCGGGACTGGTCCTCATCAGCCCTACCAAAACGTAATACACGTATGCGTTGCGGCTCAACTTCGAAAGCACCAACAACCAAGCCGAGTACGAAGCTCTCTTAGCGGGTCTAAGGATCGCCAAAAAAATGGGGGTGCAATCCCTGTCTGTCAATGTTTACTCCAAGTTGGTGGCCAGTCAAATCAATGGTAACTACGAAGCTTGCAAGGAAAACATGATCTGGTACCTGAACAAAGCAAAAGAATACATTGATTGCTTCAAAAATTTTAAAATTCAAAACATACCCCAGAACAAAAACCAAAAGGCAGATGTATTAAGTAAGTTGGCCTCAGTAGCGTTCAACCATCTTACTAAGGAAATTTTGGTGGAAACATTGGACGTGCCGTCAATGGACGTTGAAGAAATAAATGTCGTAGTGGAAGAGGAAGGGGAAACGTGGATGACACCCATCATCAACTGTCTAGAGAGACGAATATAGCCAGAAGATCAGAATGAGGCACGTGCCATACGGATGAAGATAAATCAATACGTCATGGAAGAATGGGTGCTATTCAAAAGATCTTACCTAATGCCTATGCTCCGATGTGTTGGCCCACTACAGGCTAACTATGTCATCAGAGAGATTCACATGGGGGCGTGCAACATGCTTTTAAAGGCAAGGTCGATGGTGGCAAAGGTCATCCGACAAGGGTACTATTGGCCAACAATGCACCGGGACGCAAGAGAGGAAATACATAAATGTGACTCATGCCAGATCCACTCCTTAATCCCCAAGTTTCCCAAAACACTGATGACCTCAATCATGGCCCCCTGTCCATTCTTCCAATAGGGGATGGATGTGCTAGGACCGTTGCCTGAAGCCCCATGGAAGGTGAGATTCCTAATTGTAGTTGTGGACTATTTCACAAAGTGGATAAAGGCCAAACCACTAGCCAAAACAATAGGAAAGGAGGTTAAGAAGTTTGTATGGGACAACATTGTCTGTCGGTATAGACTGCCAAAGATAATTGTAACGGACAATGGGACCAACTTTATCCACGACCCTTTCAAGAGCTGGTGCAAGAAACTGAACACCACCCAGATAAACACAGTCGTTGCACATCCCCAAGCTAACGGCCTAGTGGAAATGGCAAATAGAAGTCTCATGGAAGGAATCAAAACTCGGCTAGGGAGAGAGAGGAAGGGTTGGGTGGATGAACTACCCAACGTCCTATGGGCTCACAGAACATTACTTAAAACTAGCAATGGGGAGACACCATACAGTTTAACGTTTGGAAGTGAAGCGGTAATACCTACAAAAATTGGCATGCCCACGCACCGAACGATGATGATTAAGGAGGGCAGTGGTAATGAAGAAGAAATGAGGCTGAATCTCAACCAATTAAAAGAGTGAAGGTTAGCAGCTGCTATCCGGGAGGCAGGGTACAAAATGAAAATAGAGCAGTCCTACAACAAAAGGGTGTGCCCGTGTTCCTTCATAGTAGGTGATGAATGTCTAACGGAAGAAAGAAAGCTGTTAGATGGTGTGAAAATGTTAGGATAAGTAGGTCCAAAGTTTGGGAAGGCATCCATTACTTGGATGTGTGGGAAGCTGTTTCGTTTTTTCTTTTTTTTTTTTTAATGTATTTTTTTTTTTCTTCTTTTGCCTTCCTTTCTATCAGATGGCTCATACAAGTTGCGTACAATGGACGACAGGGAGGTGCCCCGCGTTTGGAATGCGGTCAATTTAAGAAGATGCTACTTGTAGGGATCATTGTGTTTAGAATTCTAGCTCATGTAATCAATTTATGAATGTTAATGCACAATCAGGCCGCTCCCCGCGTTAGGGGAGAGGCAATTTTCCAGCTATATAACATGAATTGCAAAGGTAGATAAATTATTATGTGACTCGGATACCTGTCAGTTCAACAACACCTACCGGCTGGGATGTAGTCAATATCTACAATGGTAGATAAATTATTATGTGACTCGGATGCCAGCCGGTTCAACAACACTTACCGGCTGGGACGTAGTCAATATCTACAAAGGTAGATAAATTATTATGTGACTCGGATGCCAGCCGGTTCAACAACACCTACCGACTGAGATGTAGTCAATATCTACAAAGGTAAGTTATATTATTATTGATGACTCCTAGATGACAGCCTGTGTTTCAACAACACCTTACCCTTGGTTTGGGACGTGGTTAATATCTACCATTAGACAAAAAATTATGTGGCTCGGATGCCAGCCGGTGTAACAACAATACCGGCTGGGGCATGGTCAATGTCTAAATATCCACAAGTAGTTGTGTGATTTGGCGGATGGCTCGCTACCTCCGACCAGGAATGTTAGGTAACAATCGAATAATGAATTTTTTTATGGAGTCCACAACAAACCATGAATACCACAAAAGAATAAGAATTTGCAAAAATCGGAACAATGTTAAAGTAATAAGCAAATCAAAACTACAAAAGTATATCAACCATATGTAAGCAAGCATAAAATTTTAATAGAACAAAGTGCTTATATTGTTTAAGTACAATAATGAGGTGCCATAACCGGCCCAGCAGAGTAAGCAAATTACAAGGTCTTATTATCATCTAAACATAGGAAGTTGTGGGAGTATCACGGGGACCTTCGCCAGGTGTAGGCCCAGTCTCATTCGGCATGATATTCTGAAGGCCGCTAGGATCTAGGAGGTACATGCGGGCAACTTTGTCAACATATGGGTATCTCCGGTCGAAAAGCTTCTCATATGCATCCATGAAAGTATCAGAGGATGCATGGTCAACGTTGGGAGTAGCCTTCAAGATAACTTAAATATCCGCATCCTCACGACCAATGGATATCCCATCCATAAAACCTTTGCCGACAGCAAGGCTAAAAACCTCCCTTAAGGACCGCTTATATTCAGCGCTCTAGTGTAACTGGTGCACAAAAGTGGGGAGGTACTGATTTATAATCTGTTGCCTTACCATCTTACCTCTACCAGCCTCAACGGCATAACGCTCCTTTTCAACTCTCAATTGGTGAGCATCAGCCTCAGATTGCTTAAGTGCCTCTTCAAGCTGCTTAATCCGGTCAGCTTGAGTAGAGTTCAGCTGGTCTGCCTTTTTCTTTTCTTCCTCTAACTCCTCCAACCTATCCTGCAAACCTTTCTCTCGGGTTAGGGCCCCATCATAATTCTTGGAAAGTTGATCAAGGGTGGATACTTTCTCATCATACGCCGACTAGACCGCAGCAAATTCCTTCTTACACTCTTTGTAGCGAATCTTCACATCTTTGCATGATTCATGAGCATAAGCAAGATCAGCATGCTGTTCCTTTAAAGCCTTAAAGCGAAGTAAGGTGTTTGCTTGCTGTTGGGCAGACTGACATAACAGCTTCCTAAAGCGCCGGATGGCCGACTCATCCCGAACACCCTCGTTAAAAACTCTTCGTCAGCAGGAGTGAAGAGATTTGCCATCATATCTCGACACTCGCGTGAGTTGTCCATACGGCTTGAATCAGTGAGCCCCCATTGGGGGGTAAAGGGAAGATTCCCAAAACGTCTAGCGAAGTAGCCTAATGGAAATGAAAAAGAATAAATAACAGGGCTAAGGAATAGGAAAGCAAAGAAGACGGAGGAACTTACTGGCTTCCGCATCCGACACAACATTTTCAGGAGCAGGCTCTTCCAGGATATCAAGGCGTCGACCTGAGAAAAATCATGGCAATTAATGGTTAGCATACAAAAACATGTGCAACAAGGTTAACGCAAGATAGTCCTAAAACTATATCGGAGGGCTGAGCATGGCTAGGACGAATCTGTGGTCCGGATAAGCCACCCTCATTGTCACCATAACCCTTGACGGCATGGGAAGCATCAACATTACCCTGACCCCCATTTGTCAACAACTAGTTTGCTAGCAAAAATGACCCGGGGGAGCGACATGTTCATCCGTCTGGTCTCGTAGGGTATCCATGCGACCAACCGACAAAGGCAGAGAAACGTGCTCCTTATTAGCCAAAGCCTCCAAAGGCTTAGCCTGGTTCAAAGGGGTGGGAGAAGACACGTGTTCTGAATCAGTAGGCGCCTGAGTCCCAAAGCGAACCTGCCTTATCTTACGAGGGCCTTCCCGCCTAGCAGCCTTGTTAACGGTCGCCTCGGCTTAAATGTTAACGGCAAGAGCCTGGGTGGTGATTTTCTCCTTAGCTTTCCTTTTTTTCTTCTCTTTGTCATCAAGGACTTTTCGGCACGGTATTTCGGCAACCATCATATCCCCAGTCTTCGATGGAATGTCCTCTAACCGCTCCACAGGAGGAGCCAGGTGGGTCACCCTTGCGGTACCGGCTGGAAGAAGAGTACCAGCAGCAACTTTACAGCATTTGAAGTTGGGTAGTCGCAGAAATTCAGCCATGGTGATAACTAAAAAAAAGAAACAATAAGTAAATCAACAAGTAAACAGAGAGATAGACGACCGACGAAACAAGTATATTACCTCTCTCCTCTGAATCCTTTATGAAAAAAGCACGACCGGCATGCTTCTAAATGTTGGAAAGACCTGCAACGTATAAAATACTAAGAGGTGGCTGGCTAAGGGAGATAACGACATCTCGCAGCTTGGCAACGTCTGGTGCGTTATACTCGTTAGGCCTAGGAAAGGGATCCGCGACACTAGAATCATGGTGCCGCTAAGCCATAGCAATAGGAGCAGCCCTCTGGTCAACAAGAAAGAATTTATCCTTTCATTTCTTTAAACTAGTATGGGCGTCTTTTAAACAGGGCTTACAATCCTTTCCAGCCCTGTTCTAAAACGAGAATCAGTTGCCTTGTTTGCATAGCTTATAAATAACGCGAAAGAGAGGCACGGTAGGAGTAATATCTAAAGAGAGACAATACATTTCAAAAAAGATAACTCGATTCACACCCAACGGTACAAGCCGAGAAATGTGTACACAAAAATGCTCTACAACCTTTAGGAAAAAAGAAGAAAAGGGGACCCGTAAGCCCCCTTGTTGGAAGTGGTACGCATAAAGCCCAATAGCACCGAGAGGCAGGGCATTCATGGTCATACCCATCGGAGCGACCCGTGGATGAAGTTCCTCCGGAATACCATATAACTTGACCAAATATCTAACATGACTCTCATTTAGGGAAGATTTATACAAATGCATGTCAAATTTAGGAAGGGCACCAGCCTCCAAAACAGGATCAATTGGTGTGGCATCCGGTATGTTTAGATCATCGGACCCCTCTAACGACATAGCAAAAGATTCAAAGGGAGGATAACTAAATAAAAGCAAAAAGGAAAAAGGGAGGATGAGCGAGAAAGAAAACACACCTGGAGGAAACAAATAAAGGCGGAAGAAGAGCAGAGAAAAGCAGTAAAAAGAAGAGGTAATCGTAAAAAAAAAGAGGTCGCGTCGTGTCACAAGCTGGCGTGGCACGATCACAACCACACAACAGGAGTAATGGTACAGGTGGCACAATCTCACACAACAAGGTGCGAGCCAGCTAAGTTCTTTAACTTTCAATAAATTATGGCATTTGTCTGGTAGTCCATTAATTAGGAGCGGAGACGGAAGACCTAAAAAAATATAAAAAATAACAACAAGACAACAAACCTTTAGGAAAACCAAGTATTGTACCAACATTTTGTTGATACAACACTAGGGGGGACATGTTCGTGTATGTGACCGTTGGGTCAAGGCCGCCAGACACTACCCACCGGCCCACATCCAAGCAACATCAAATACCCACCGGTGCTGACTCAGCACTAAGTAAGATAAGTATGAGGAAACCTCGGGAAAAGCCAATACATCCTATTATCCAGGAGCTCCCTATTAACCGGCGGTTCTTGGTAAGAACCGTATGCATGCAGACTAACCCGGGATTTGGGGGATCTTGTCTATCACGTGAAGGCCCCGCCTGACAAAAGCATACAGTAGTTCGGCGCAACCATTCCCCAGATGTCAGGAACAGTAAGCATTCTACAGTACTCGGGGTAGTATAAATACCCCAAGCACATTCAATGCAACACACACGAAACAGACCACATTTATTATACTCATATGCTGCCTAACGGCTATTATAATATCAAACACTCACTCTCACACCGGAGCTTGGTCCTGGGGTAAAATCTGGGGCGAGGCTAACGTGTGTTGTCTTCTCGACAGGCTTGCTGAGCATCAAGAATCCTCTGGTGGGCAGCACTCACCCTTCCTAGCGGATCTGTGCATCAACAATTACAAAAGCAAAAAGGAGAATCTTGTATAACCTTCCTCGTGCGTCATATTATTTCTTCTTACCTATCATCGGAGAAAAATGACTACTTCACATTTATTTCAAAAAGATTATCACCTCACCATTCGTTACTACCTTTCAATTCCGTATGGTTGCCATGTCATCATTCTGTACAACAAAACAACTCACTAGGTCCATTGTTCCAAAACCGCTCACCCAATGCAGTAGGCGCGTCTCTTTCACGTTTTATCAACAAAAAGGAGTTTCATGTTCAAGTCTCCAAAAATGATTCTGGTTAAATTATGAACTCTTTTTTTATATATTTATTTTATGTTGTTTGTGTAATCTTATGATCGGGATAAAGTACAAATATATTGACGTGTCCTAAAATTATTGTCCTCAAATAAATATCAAAGAGTTTAATAAAATGTGAACCAGTACACTTTACAACCAATCAAATATTTTTTCTGACCTACTAAACTCTATTTTGATTGGTTGAAATAAGATGTGAGACAATTATTTTAGGACATTTCAAAATAGAAATGTGTACTATAATTTTGGAACGAGTGAAGTAACGCGTAAAATTTGTTGACGTTTTGCTAAGAGAAATATATTTGTCGGACTTTATTACTTTCTTCGTCCAAAAATATCGTTCACTACATGGTTAAAAAAATACATTATTGCTGATTTTATTTTGCAAAAGCAACAAAAGGTAATAATGTGTTTAGTTGTGGAAATATCTTTCCAATTTTTTACCTTGATATTTTAGAAAAAGGAGTTTTTATATCAAAAAGGGATTAGAAAAATGAAAATGTGTGTTTTGATGATATATGCTTAGAGTTACAATTAAAAAAGAAAAAGAGAAAAAATAAAAAAGAAATATAAAATGTTGTGTAATCAAGTAGTAGCACTTAAGGAGGAAAAAATGAAATGAAATAAAAGTTTGTGTGATTTGATTGATTTTTAAAATAAAGTGTTTTTTCTTAAATTTTGACTGAAAATATTTGCTACACATTATTTTTTTTCCTTTACTAACAAAACTTGAAAACACGATGTAAGAATAAGTAAAAGAAATTTTTTGAAAATTGTGAATAAGTCTTTTCAAAACTCCAGTTAAAATTTGAAAAGAGAACTTTTTAGTTTTTAATAAACTTTTATTAAAATATTATAACTTAATAAGTTCTATTATTAAAGGTTTCTATAAAAAAACTTTTTAGAAAGTGTCTTTTTTCACTGACTAAATACTTTAAGTTTTGCTCTATGAAAATTTATTAATATTTTAATTTTATTTTTGTAAAAATTAATTTTGATCGGGAGTAAAAAGTAACTTAAACAATTTGAAAAATAACTTTTTGATAATAAACAATAATTGTTAGACTCATAAAAAGGAAACAACTACTATAATATTGGAACCGAGAGAGTGTAAGAAAGGTATTTTATTTTTCTTTCTTTTGTACAGGTTTTGATGTTCATGATTCGTGAAACTTATTTTCAAATTATAACTAAAAGTTGGAAGTGAAAGACAAACGAGTAACAAACTGCGCCGCTAACTCTTTTCGCATTACAAAACTTTTTTTTTTTTGAAAACAACATTTGTATTTGTGGATCTATGTGTCATGATATAACTATGTATAATTCGTTGGACTATGTTGAGGAGCTCTACCGCCTCAGGTGAAAAGAAAATAAATGTTGATTTTGCTTTATTGTGTTTTGCCGCTTTACACGAGGCGAGTCTTAAAACTATTTTTATGCTAAATAAAGTGTAATTGTTTGTGAAATGTTAAGTTTTGGATAAACATTAGAGCAAAAGGAGTGGTGGGCTGTTAGCTTGGTGCCAAGCTATGGCGCCAGTTTTGGCTATGGCTCACCACTCCGTGGTTGGTGCCAAGGCCTCTCGGCTGTTAGCTAACAGTCGACGCCAAAGTTTTTTTTTTTTTTTTTTTTTTTTTGAAAAATTAGCCCTATGGCACGAGTTTTGGCTATGGCTCACCACTCCACTGAATTCTGGTGCCATACCAAATCTGGTGCCAAACTCCATTTTCTTTACTTTTTTCTCTATGGCACGAGCCTATGGCACCACGACTCCCAGTGCTCTAAGAAAATGATATGCATGATTAAATTTTAAGCTTAAAGACATGCTTAACTTTATGATCGTGACATGTGGTAAAATCAAGAGTGG
>BQNB010011951.1:0-47294 GCA_026074375.1 Tanacetum coccineum
GATTCCTATGCAAGGCGATTTAGCAACTTCCTAAGCCAAGGCGAATTAACGATTTTCTTTACAAGGCGATTTAACAGATTTTCTTCACAAGGCGATTTAACAGATTTCCTTTACAAGGCGAATAACAAATTTCATTCACAAGGCGATTTAACAATTTTCTTTGAAAGGCAATTTAAAAACTTGTCTTTAGAAGGCGATTTAACAACTTACACAAAGAAAATTAATTCACTTTTATACATTTAATTTTGGTTTTTTTTAGTTTTCAATTTTTTTACTTTTAGCCCTTTCGTTGTAAGAAATTTCACCGTTAGTCGTTTTAGCTCAACAAATCGTTAACAAAAGTTCCAATACTTCAAATACAACAACGATTTCAACAACAATTCATTATTGTTTCACAATTTCTTCTTGATTTTGTAAGATCCCGCGAAAGATTCAATTATTTTCTCGATTTAAATCACAGATTTGTAAAATCCCGTTAACGTTAATTGACTTCAATCCACAACAACAATCACTTTACCTATTTAAGATCCTACAAATCATTTTCACTTCAATTGTCGGTAAAATGGAAACGAAAGATACTTTATCTTCGTGTTCGAATTCCGATGAACAACAAATAAAACATATACAAGACAAAGCAAAAAACAGTTGCATGGTATCTTTTCAATGATTTCATTCACACCTCAAGCTTCTTTCAACCAACAACTTAAAAGGAACTCGAACCGAGTGTGGATTCAAACGCGCATTTGTGACACTCTTTGGTCAAGATGTACAGACTTTCACAGGCACAATGTTCCTAAACATGGATCAACTAGAAAATCAACTTGACAAAGAAGAATTTTAAGAGATTGGATCTATCATTGCTTTTAAAGTACTCGAGACACAGTTTCAGATGTTCATCAAGTCTCGGATTTATTTGGATGATGAATATGTTGTAATGACACGCAAGTACATTCTAGAATACACTTAACTCGAGATTCGAGAATTTCATGATACACTAATCCAACACATAGAATATGTTAAAAAGTTGATTGACAAAAGAGCACTTCATAAAAGAGAGCATGGCAGCAGGGTAAATGAATGATAGATGCAGGCAACAGAGGAAAATGTTGATATGAGTAAAGCATTGGATGCTAGTTTGGTTAACACAGAAAGCAGTGGGACAGAATCTAGAAAGCATGATACAAGCAGCAGATAAGGGAATGATGCACATGCTGATGATGCAGATATCAAACCCATATATGATTAAGATCCAATGGTTGAGGTACACACAACTGCTGAAATCAATGTCTTTGCTACAGGACAACAGTATACTGAGCAACTTGAATTCAATAATGAAGGAGAGGTTGACCAGAATGCTGAACAATGTCATGAAAAATGTCATTTGTCTGCTAAATTAACTGATAACCAAATAATTGAACCCTCGTATCAATCTCTCGAATCTGAATATATTTGTCTCAAAAAGACCGTTGCCTAATTTCAAAAATATTTTTTAAGAATGGAAGCACATTGTGTTAATCTTGAACTTAAATATCAAAATCATGCTTTAAAAGAAGGGCAACATGGTTAATTTTTGAAAGTAAAAAGTAATGAAGCCAAGGTTAAACATGACATAGATGTAATTGAAACAATAAACATCGAATTGGAACATAAAGTGGCTAAATTACTTAAGGAAAATGAGACTTTAAAAAGGCATTACAAAGAACTATATGATTCTATCAAAACAACAAGAGATAAGACTATAGAAAATACAGCTTCTTTGATTGCTCAAAATGTTGAGTTCAAAGCTCAACTTTAGGAAAAATGATTTGCAATTGAAGCATTAAAAATGATTTAAGAAAATTAACAGGAAATAGTGTGAATACTAAGTTTTCAAAATCATCAATCTTGGGGAAACCGGTTTTACAACCACCCAGAAACCAATCAGTTGTTAGACAACCGATTGCGTTTAAGTCTGAACGACCTAGAATTTCAAAACAACGGTTTGCCTCCCAAGTTGATATGAAAAATGATTTGTCAAAACCAGTCACTCCTCATTATTTTCCTAAAATTCAAGAATCTGCCTTTGCAAAACCTCATCGTGTGATTGCATCTATCAAATCTATAACTAGTTTAAGAGAAACAAAGCCCAGATTTAGATTCAAATGACCATGTTCATAATCACTATCTAGAGAAATCTAGAAAAAAGACAGAAGAGAGAGGTAGGAATTCAAAACCTAGTGTGATGCCTTCTGCTAGATCACAAAGTACAGCTAATGGTTGCAAACTAATACCTAGGATCAATAACAAAAAGTCTAGGAATTGGCCTGCATCTAAGAGTAGTTGCGTAACTACAAAGACTGTGCCCATAGCAGAACACTCTAGGAATTCTAGATCTTTCTCGGACTTCAAACACTTTGTTTGTTCGACATGTCAGAAATATGTCTTTAATGTAAATCATATGTCTTGTGTAACAAAATTCCTGAATGAGGTCAACTCATGTGCTAAGGTTCCATCCAATAAGACAACGAACGAAAACAAACCCGTAGAGCAAATAAGTATTACAAAGAAACTGGAAAGACAGATCCTAACAGGACATAGGTTCTCAATCAAAAAGACTCCTGTTGTGCATGAGAAAACGTTTCCTAGATCTTGTCTTAGGTGGAAACCCACAGGTATAATTTTCAAAACTGTTGGTCTTAGGTGGATTCCTATAGGAAAGATATTTGAATCTAGCACAACCAAGGTTGACAGTGAACCCTCACATGGTTCCAAATACAGATATCACTAATCTTCATGAATGCATACAAAATCCATGATTTAAATCGCAGGTACATCCCACACAAGCCATAAGAACAAACTCTTGATTTTATGAGTATCTTACCACCTTTCATCTGAAAAAGGAAAGATTCAAGGCGTGAATAAAATAAAATGTGATATCTTAGAGACCAAGGTTACATGGGACAGCTTTGATACAAGAGATATATGCTAGACCAAAGTCCTAGGGGATTCGATGTTTACTTACATCTTGATTTTTATTTTATTTTAATTCTAGTAAATATTTTTGAAAAAAATACAAAAATATAAAACCTATAAAACCAAATACAAAAATATAAAATTTCAAAAAGCAAATACAAAATCAAAAAATCAAAAAATTCCAAAAAGAATTTTCTCGACATGTCTCTTGGAATCGATAACATTTACGTAACTAGAAATGACGATTAAAATTGTCACGGGTATGTAAATGAAGTTTGAGCAAGAGTTTCAAAAGTTTCAAAACATGTCATTTCTAATTTTCTTAATGGCTTATGTGCAAATCAGTACATAACCCGGACTTCAAATAAAGGAAAGTTTATCTAAAAAGATAACTTATCCTAACAACGAGAAAATCAATTTTCTCGGTCTTGAGCGGTTTCTACGAGACATTCAAAGTTTTGAGCTCAAGAAAAGGTTAGTGTATGCATAAGTGCGCTTATCCTTGGCGTTAGAAGAGAAGTATTCTAACATGAGGTTTTTCAAAAAGTTGAACACAATATTTCAAGAAATTTTCAATGACAATTCAAAATCTTTCAAAATTGTGTGTTCAACACTCCATCCCTCACAAAGTTTTCAAAGACAATCATTTTCTAACAAATGGTATCATTTTTATAAATGAGTCAATTGTTGAGGGGGAGTTTTTCGAAAACAAAAGTTTTAATGTTTTTGGATACATCATCTCATGACAATTCTTATGTATTCAAAACATTATAAAAAGTCTTAATAACAACTCAGTAATAATAATGACAACTCAATAGAATGTTTGTTATAGGATGATCCAGTGTTTGAGCATAATTTTTCAAGAATTCTTCAATGGCAATTCATAATTTTTCAAAATTGTGTGCTCAACACTGTCTCACCCTCAATTCTAAGGTTCAGATTTACAACTTGTTAATAGTAATCTAGTGTCAAACATATGTAAAATTAAGGGGGAGAAAGAAGAAAAAGTTCCACATAATTCATGCTGAAATAGTTTTCTCCCCACAGAATTTTCATCATAAATTTTAATCACTTGGTATTTAAAAGACTAAGTGAATTAGTATTTAAAATAAGAGGAGAAATGTGATTATAATGTGATCTAGAAAATAATAAGTGATCTAAAAGACTCAAAGTGCTTCATTCTCATACCACATGTGCAAAACACCTTTCGGTTTATAGATACCCCGACCCACCGTGTGAAAGGGTGATTATTTTCAAATGATGAAACGTTCGAAGTGTCAAATGCTTTTCAAACACTTTGAATGATTTTCAATCAAGGTTTTATGGTTACGATCTTATACCCAATAACCTATCAATTCTAGACAATTCTGAATTCATAAGGTGGTTAGGTTAGGTATTAGTCCTATGATCCAACCAGAACTAGAGGGATCTACCCAAGGACAATCCATAATTAGAAATAGCAGTTCTTATGTATGATTGGAGATGAATGAGAACGGGAATAATGCTGACTAAGATTGAGCTAACACTGGAACAATCATAACAAGGTGTTATTAATGATGTCTTGGTAAGCATTGAAAGGGTTGAAGAATTAAAAAGAAATGTATAGATAAAGGGTGAAAAGAAAGAAGCCCTCTACACAACTTAGGTAGAAACCGGGTCAATACATAATCTATCAGATTCACAAAGATGAATTCTGGTATTGAAGACAAGACATCATAGACCTAGTGACAGATTGCACAACCCTTCCCAGTCATTCAAGTTTTTCTCAATAGATACTTGTCTCATTTGTTACAGAGATCGACACGAATTTGACTTTATCACTCCTAGTTAGTTGATATTAAAGAGGCGGCAGTCTGCTCCAGCCTCTGATCACTAAAAACCAAAACGCACAATCCAGTCTAGAGCCAAGAGATCAATAAATAAATCTCATTAGGACACATTCCAATATAAACACTTGTTGAAAACCATTAAGTTCATAAGCTGTTAACAAGAGTCCTACGCATTATCCTTGTGATTTTGCCAGAAAATCTGAGTGATACTATTTAGTATTCACAGTGACGATGGAAATCCTTCTAGAGTCAACATCAAATAGCTCTGCGGTAGGTGACTTGCGAGATTCTACATGAATCAAACTTGTGACAACTAGATATCGATTTTGGTCCAGTAAATGAATTGGCAACTCAATCAGAAAGATAGTAACTATATGATTCACTCGTATCATGATGTCTGCTTTGAGACATTCTAGTACTGAGAACAAGCAAGCATGGTGAATCTGATACATATGTGTTAAAGGATCTTACACTTTACGCTCGAAACCCTGTTGAAGGAATTCTTCATAAACTGAATTACACTTGATCACATGTCGGTCCTTACAGAATCCGAGGGTTACGTAACAATCAGGAACGAATGACAAGGCATATTCGTCCATATCTATTGTTTATCACTAAGCTTGTAAAATGCATGTACAAACGACAGTGATGTAGCCTCAATCCACAAAGTCATATTTAGTACCACAATGTTCATGCTCGAACTACAAAGAACATACTATAACATCAAGATTCAAAAAATAAGAAACTAAAGCCAAACAAAGATAAAGACTTTTCGCAAACGTCTAATTCTCACAAGAACTTCCTCAAGATATCAGAATATCAAGACAAAGATTGTCAATAGGAGATTGTAACAGCTTTTAATATGATGCATAGTATGAGCATGTTGGTCAGTACATAAGATCACAAGGTGGCAAAAATCAAAGACAAAACAAGGAAAAGATTTAAAGATATCAGAACTAAAGACAAAGTGGAAAGACAATGAAAAAGGCTTAAGATCAAAGATCACACAGCATGAAAGAACAAGGTTACCACAAAGATAAAGACCAAGACCAAGACTCAAGAATCTCGGTCATTTATTAAATATATGTTGTAATAGGCTAGAAGGGTAAATAAGCTCATAATATTCAGCTAATATGTCACGTGTTGTGGGCAAAAGCCCAACCAAAACCCAAGCCCGACGCGAGTCAAGCCCATATGGCGTTCTAGGTTAAGGTTTAGGTATAAATATAACTTCTCCACTATGGAGAAGGGTTTGTTATATCATTTGTAAGTTTACACACACTTGTTGCAATCCATCTCCTCTCTTTCTTTCTTATTTTTTTCTCTCTAACTTCTCTCTAAAACCCTTCTTATTCTCTTATCTATTTTCTTGTGATTATTATAGAAGTGAAGTGATTATTGGTTCCTACAGGCTATGAAACTTTTAGAACCATAGAGGGGGTGAATATGGTTAATATTTACTTCTTAGAAGTTTCAAAACTTTAAGTCAAAAATAACCAATGTGTGATGATCTACTTGATGATTAAGACAATAAGTAGATAAGATAAGATAGGGAGAGAGACAACACAATATATACGACACCTAACTATTACTCTAGTATAAACTTAATATGGACTATACCTATATAACTTCCGCTCCACGATATGTACTAAGATCAACGCATACTAAGAAGAGGCTCTCTTACGATATTCTGCCCTCGAAATCCCCCATAGAAACAACCTGATCTGACTTACCCTAAGGGATAACTAAGATCAACTAGGACCGCTAGAACTTCCCTTCGAAGCTTACACTAACCCATCTTAGATCCCAACGATCTAGCTTGATCATAAAGGAACACAAGACATCCTTCTACAACCAAATTGAAATGATAACTTGAGTCAATCCTTATGAGTAAGATACCGAAAATCAAACAGATTCCAGTATAGGAGATTACAAGGTGTTTCCTATGGAATTAATAGCTTTGCTTGACCTCTTCTGCTCTTATTGTCTTTTAAAAATCGACTTTTGTGGTTAAGGTATCGAAAATATGATCAAGCACACTGAAAACCCATTTTTAGGTCTTTTATTTATAGTGTCTGAAATTTGGTCGATACGGCGTATCGAGAAAGAGTTGGATACGGCGTATCGAGGGTTTCTTTGAGTAGGGATCACGTTTGATATCTTCCAGAATATTTTATTTCTTTATCTTGAATACGGCGTATGGATGTCTCCTGGATACGGCGTATTGAACTTTGTATCTTTGTGGTTTCTTGTGAAGTGCAGTCACAGATAGGCCGTATCTTCCTTGATGGATATGGCGTATAGGATGTCAGAGTCAGTTTCTTCATATTTCTTCGTTTAGCTCTAGAATGCGTGCCTTTTAGCTAATCTTCACCGAGTACTCCATAATTATTGCGATTCTCAAATATAAACGATTAAGTAAAAATTCTTGCAATAATCATACAAAATGGGTAATTTACATGGGATAAATGATGCTATAAAAGTAACGTTATTTGATATCATCATATCCACTCCCGGATGTACCGAGTACCTCGATGCATGAGCCTCTTCAAAAATTAAATGTCCATCACACCTTCTACCAAGGAACCCCAAATATCCGATTCATACATAACTAACCACCATCTTTATTCTTTTCTATTTGTTGGTCCAAGGCATGCAGGTAATTCAGCTGGCGCGTTCTCTACCTTGGACGCCATCACTTTGAGCGCATTCAATATCTTATCCTTAACACCTGACTGGATAGTCATAGACATTAATCACACTTGTCCTTGGTTTCACCCATTCAGTTTCTCCTACTTAAGGCATCGACTACTACATTTGCCTTTCTTGGGTGATAACGAATCTCACAGTCGTAGTCACTAAACAACTTAATCCATTACCTTCTGATTGGATGGGGGGGGGTGAGTGGGTGGGGGGGGGGAAGGAGGGGGGGGGGGGGGTGGGGGTGGGAGGGGGGGGTGGGGGAGGGGGGACCGGGGGGGGATCCGCATATTTAATTCCTATTTGTCACATATATGTTGAAGACTCTTTATCCATGTTAGATAACACTTTTTATCAGTACAAGCTAATCTCTCCAGGTCTTATAGAGCAATAAAGGGGGAACCACCACACCCAGCTCCAAGTATTGAGTGGCATAGTTCTTCTCATGTATCTTTAGTTGGCGTGATGCATACGCAATCTACTTGCCTCTCTGCATCAGCACACATCTGAATCCTTTATTTAACGCATCACAATAAACTACAAAGTTGTTTGGTCCGTCAGGCGATGACAATATTGGTGCATTACACAAGTTGTCCTTCAATGTTTGAAAATCCTCTTCTTGTTTCGCGCCCCACTCGTACTACTGATTCTTCTATGTCAGTAAAGTAAGGGGTTTAGCAATCTTAAAAAAAATTGCGATGAAATGCCAATAGTAACCTGCCAATCCCAAAAACTATCCAATGGAATCAGAACATTACTTGTTGAATTATCTATATTCACCTACTAGTCAACATGTTCAATAAACCAAAGGTAGTTTCCGTTAACTAGTTAAGCAAGAAGCGTATCCTTAGTACGATTTTAGAAGGACAATATTTGTGATCCTATGATTCTAGATGTATAAATTACTATATGGAGAGTTATCCTAACATCTAGATTACTTGGTCCGTATCACTAGATCCAGTTGAATGATAGGTCGCATACAAAAGCACGTAAACAAGTATGAATTGATAAACATAAACAAGCATGCAACGATAAATTAAGCAATCGAGATATAAACAAAACCAAACATTCAGATCTTCATAATAATGGCTAATACCCGAAGGTATTAGCCTTCAAACATCATAATTAATACAAGAGTAATTGTTTTAGCCAAGGTAAACTAACCGAGTTAACGAATGATACCAAAACCTGAACGATTACAAAAGTATAAGAATTTACATGCTGTCTTCTATGGATTGGAATGCGTTGCAATACCTCTTCTGCTTTTTTTCTCCTATGAAAATCAACTTTTATGGTTTAGGTATCGAGAATATGATTTAGCACACTTAAAACTCGTTTTTGAGTTTTGTATTTATAGGGTCTGAAAGTCGGTTCGATACGGCGTATCCAAGGGATTGGATACGGCGTATCCAAGGGATTGGATACGGCGTATTGGAGTTTCTTGGAGTAGGGACCACGTTTGATATCTTCCAGAATATTCACATATTATATCTTCAATAAGGCGTATTGACATCTTCTGGATACGGCGTATTGATCTTCTTTCCTTTGTGGTCTTTGGTGAGTGCATGCAAAGATACGTCGTATCTTCCTTGATGGATACCGCGTATTGGTCTTCAGAATAGGAGTCTTCAAAATATCTTCAATTTAAGCTTCAGAATGCCGCCTTTTGCCCTAATATTCACCAAGTACTTCCATAATTACTAAAAAAAAAACAATTAACAAATATAAATGATTAAGTACCCAATCCTTGCAATAATTATACAAAATGGATAGATCAAAAACAACAACCTAAGTTGGCGTTCCCGTAACGGTCAACTTCCCAAACATCCCATACTTTACATACTTTACAAGGCAAGTGGCGATATCTTCCACTTTATACAATACTCTACATCATCGATTTGTATCAACGAATAATCGATCCTTCGTGTAATTCCTTTGGTAGTTGCGAAACGATTATCTTCAAACTTTCCTTCTCTTTTTTTGTTGCAATTTTTCTAATTTTTTTGATTTTTTTGCTAACACTATACTACGAAACTCGGAGTAGTTTCACCATCTTCACGATCATAATAATTCCGGATAATTCCTTCGATAATTCTTCATTCTTCAGACGTACCATTAATTGCGATGGTAGTAAAAAAACATGAGTTTTGACTATAATATACATTCCCATTTGCGATGTGCAAATTTCTTCTAACCGTACCAAAATAGACACAAGACTCGGGAAATACAAACTTTACACTTTAAGCAACTAGCAACTGTAAAATAAACTTAATCTAACAAGGTAGGCTAAGGTGTAATGGTGTAACGAAACAAATAATTGGTGTAGTTCCTAAAGGATTGGCTCTACAGGTTGTTCTAGGGGTATCTTACTCTTAAAGTGAGAGTAAACAAAGGGTTTATATGGGTGTTAACTAACCAGTGTAGTTAGTTAATAAGCAACATGTAAAGGCGATTTGGGTGTAATCCTAAAATTTACCAATTTAAATAAGTTACTCCATCTAAATCCATAGTACTCATTATTGCGGTCTCGAATAGATATACCAAGCCAAGTTTAAAAGTCTACTACATCGCCGGTACACTCATATTTTTGTGGAATTTGGGTAAACATTTGGAAACAAATAGGTTAAATCCTAACAATATCTAACAAGGGTTATTGTGTGCAGGTTATGTATCAAGTAATTTCACAAAAGTATGCTTGAATTTTTTTTAAATTTGAGCATAATTTAATTATTTTAGTGTGAAAATTAGGACAAGCAAACATTCTAATTCTATCCCCCCACTTAAATTATACAACGTCCTCGTTGTATAGATAAAACATTAAATACGGGAATTAAAAAGAATTAGAATGAGAAACTCCCCTGATATTTGCTCGGTAGATTCTCCAAGTTGAGTTTATGAGAAAGAATGTGTGTTGTAAATGCGTCTAAATTCCATCATGACTACAATCACACATAAGATTCCAGATGATTGATACTTCACCAACTTCGTCGTTTTCGTTCAGAAGGTTCTGTGTTAAGCATAAGAAAACAAGTGCATTCTATCTCTGTGTATCCGCTGCTTAGACTTGAAATAAATACCTAAACTGTACAGGAAGTCGATACGCCATATCCATACCCCAGGATACGCCGTATTGATATTTGTGTCGTATATGCTATATTCGTTTAACGTATACGCCGTATAGACTGTGCTTGAAAATAAAGACTGGATAATGTCCAAATAGTCAATACGCCGTATCCATGGGGTTTCGATACGCCGTATAGACAATCTGGGAAGACAGACTCGATAAAAATTAAAAATACATTCCGGGTTGTCTCCCGGCAATCACTTTTGTTTATAGAAAAGTCTTTAAGTTAGACTTGCCATAATTTAATCCCATCCTTATAAAACAATTAAGGTCGAACGGGATGCCAAATGGCGCATACAAATTCATGATTAGGAAAATGAATGACATCCCTTTGTTAAGATGATTCCAAGACATGATATTAAAATTTAATCCCTTAATAAAAGGTTCAGTTTTGAAAAATTTATTAGATGTATCATGACTTGTTTCCAAAAGCTTATTTGACCTTTGTGCATATGCACCATCATCATTATTCGTTACATTAGGTAATGGTTTGACAGATAAACCCCTCAAAGAGTGTTCAGTATCAACTTTATCATCATCATTGTCCTTATCCGATTTTGAATCATTCGGATAAATTACGTTAAAAGGGAATAGATCATAAAAAATGTTTTGTTCCTCTTCATCACATTTAGACAATGATGTTTCATCTTTCAAATTAAATTTATCGATATGCTGAGGGCTTAAAATCGGTTCAGTTAAGAAATCTAATTTAGACGTTAGAGCATCATTGTAAACAATGGCTGGAAATTCTTTCTCAAAATCTTTAAAGTAGTCTAAATCATCAAAATAACTGACTGTAGGCTCGGGTGATGGAAAAGAAGGCATATTGACTTTATCATTATCGTTTTTTGAATCCGTTTTTAAATTGTTGACAGGAACTATTTTATAGGAAAATGAATTTTTGTCATAAATTACCGTGTATTCTTCATCGTCGGATTCGTTGAACGATATTCTAAAGTCAATTTTATTATCATTAAAAGGACTTACCGTGGGTTTACAGGAGAGCGTTACTTTAGATGTTAACACGTCATTTAAGACTATAGCTGGGAATTCAGTTTCAACAGATATGAGGTCGTGAACGTCTTCATCTTCCCAGATCTTTCCATACGTAGCAGTTTCCCAGTTATACACCTTACCACGCCTATGAGTTTTTTCTTCCTCAAGCATGATTTACTCTTCCATAGTTATGTTAGGGTTATCCATATTAACCTGTAATAAAATTTTTAGAAAGAAAACTGTCAAATAGCTTAATACGCCATATTCAGTAAACTGAATACACCTTATTGATGATAGAGTCGAATACGCTGTATTGGTTTGAAAAAAATTTATACGCCTTATCCAATAAATTGAATACGCCGTATTGAATATTAGACTCAAAAAAATTACAGCGGACTGTAATAATGCAGAAAATACACAAACACATAATATGCAAATTAATCTAAACTAAACTAAACTAAAACAATAATAAATAAGAATTAAACAACTTCACACCCCGGCAGCGACGCTAAATACTTGGTGTGTCATTGTGTAGGTGCTATTTTATGTATCAAGTTTTACTATTTATTTTTTGCCGACTATACCTAAAAACAACACTTTAACGGGCAGTGTACCCGGTCAGATAAAGTTTCGTGGTAAGTAGGGTGTTGATCACTAAGAGCGAGAGCGTTAATTCCTAATTTTATCAGTATTTTAGTTATCTAAGTTAAACCTAAAACTAATGCAAAAGTAATTTATGCTAAACCTAAGTTAAACCTAAACTAAGGACAAAGGGGGGTTTTCAGCCTGAGAGACTGGCACGAGGTTTAGTTATCTAACCTAAGGTTTTGATGACAAGTAAAGCAATAAACACACACAAGAAAACAATAGAGAAAGGTCGATAACTAATGTAAGGAAAAACGTATCAACCATGAATAATCCGATAAAACGCAGGTTTGTTTAATAGTGCAATGATTGACTTATCTCGAAGGGCATATCATTCCTAGACTTAGGCGGTACTTCTTCCTAAGACCTAGACATGTTAATTCTGTCATAATTAGACGCATCCGCATAAAGCATCCTTATGTTTTATAATCTATCTTAGGATCTAAGTAATGGTGCTCTTACTAAACCCTAGCTCATCGAGACTTTACCCACTTATTGCTTAACGACGATTTATATACTAGTAGTCCACTGTCCGAGTCCTTACCAATGGAATAAGAACGTACTCGTTGATACCAGGTCACCTTATGGCTCAACTAAACTCATAATCTAAAGGCATAGATAGGTAATATTGTGATGATATGATTCTAGATATATAAATTGTAATATGGAGAGTTATCCCGGACTCTTAGCCTACGCCAAACAACACCGAAGTTACAGCGCATTAAATATGTAGGACTAGACCCAGTTGAATGATAGGTCGCATACTTAAGCACGTAAACAAGTATAAATTGATAAACATAATCAACAATCAACGATAAATTAAGCAATCGAGATAAACAAACCAAACATTAGATCTTCATAAACATGGCTGATAGCTAAAGGTATCAGCCGATAGTCATTGTAAAAATACATACGGTTTCATATATGAATGATTAAAGAAAAGAAACCTTAATCGAACGCGTATTGGGTTGCACAAAGATTACAAGAGTTTTCCTATGATCTTGAAGCTCTTTTCTGACCTTCTATGCTCCTTTATTCGTCTCTTGGTTGACTTGGTGGTTTAGGGTTTCACTTGCATACCTAAAACTGAGTTTAGGATCGTGTATTTATAGGGTCTAGAAACTTGTCGTTACGCCGTATCGGGCGATGTGGGATACGACGTATTGGGGATTTCTTGGAGTAAGGACCACGTTTGATATCTTCCAAAATATTTTATTACTATATTGTGAATAGGGTGTATTGATGTCTCCTGGATACGACATATTGGGTCTTTAATCCTTCGTGGTTATCTGTGAAGAGTAGGCACGGATATGCCGTATCTTCATGATAGATACGAAGTATTGAGGTAAAACTAGTTCCTTCTTCATCGTTGACCAAAGTATTATATACGGCATATCGTTGATGTGGATATGGCGTATTCTTCAAAGTCAGGCAATGGTCTTTTAATTCGTCAAAGTCTTGGATACGTAGTATAGGTCTAGAATAATACGGCGTATTTGCTATCAGATCAATAGACTTTCCTGAACTCTTTGTTTATGCTCCAAAATGCGTGCTTTTTAGCATAACTTCACCAAGTACTCCATAATTACTGCAATTCTCAAATACAAATGATTAAGTAACAATTCTTTGCAATAATCATACAAAATGGGTTAATTACATAGGATAAATAATGCTATAAAATAGACATTATTTGATGTCATCAGTGGGCAACATCTCTTCCATGATTTCTTGTAGATGTTGAGCAAGTACATTAAACTTTTTTTCTTGGCATGAATCTTGTCTTTAGATGCTCAAACAGATAACCTATTATCCTTGCAATTCATCAAAGAAACTCTTGTATGGTTCAAAGCGTCCTGGCTTGGGTTTAAACAAGGAAAAGAGTCAGTTTGTAGTAGATAGTTTGAGTTTTGGTAAAGATGATGATGGTGTTTGATAACATCAATAGTTAATACATTTTAATATCAAAATCCCTATGAAGATGCTTATAAATATGTTATAAATGTTTGAAAATGTTACTTAATTGTTTATATTTAGTTTTTAAGGACCAAGTAAGCATTTAAGCAAAAGACGTGGGATTTGGACACAAAATGCACTAAAGTAAAGAGTTTAAGGCTTGTTATGGCGTAACATCTCTGAAGGATTACGCTGTAACATATTTTAAAGAAGAAATGAGTCATCACAGCTTTTACGGCATATAGCCTCTCATACTTTATGCCGTAACATTCAAAATTCATAGAAGATGATTTATCCGAGTCAGCGTTACGGCGTAACATAGGCGACAAGGTTACGCCGTAACGTCATTTTAGCCTAGAAGATTGGAAGCCTACATATCAAGGTTACGGCGTAACGTCTCATAAGTGTTACGCCGTAACAGTTTCAAAAAGTATAAATATAGCCCTCATCCAGCTCATTCATCATCACTCACTTCCATAACTCACAACACAGTCCCTAGGGTTGAATCAAGCCCTCAAGGTCCAAAGCATTTCACCTGAAGGTCCAAGGGAGAAGTCACTTTACTTAATTTTTGTATTTAATCATTCATAACATTCACTGTAAGAACAATGATGATTCAATCCTTGTTTACTTTTATTAATTCTTGCATTACTGTTACCATGAGCGTCTAAGCACTCTTAGTGCTGACCTAACCATGTAACTGCTATTGATATGAATATTGTTTCCTGTTCAATTATAGTTCTGTTAGATATCCTTATAGCCTTTCATTGATCCTTGTGTTTTGGTAGTATAGAGGGTGGCTTAGATCTTGTTAATCCTGTTTTTAGACTTCGGCTGTTGAACCTGGGATTAGTGGGGTACTAGGGTAGCTTGACACCTATCCTTATCGTAGGAATTTACCACATTACCGACTTTGCCATATTAAATACTTAAAAAGCACAAGAACTCTTTTAGAGGGGGTTAATAATCGGTTTAGATTATAGATTGGTCTTAAGGATAGTTGGGGATTAACCACTACAAACTTGGATACCCTACTCGTGTGATCGTAAGGGAATGTGGGATTACAGAGTGAGTATAGGACAGACCTCAAATACCAATTCAGGTCTGTCGATATTAGAACCACTAATGGAACTTATAATTGAACATTGCACAGGAAAATGTAATCATAGCATTAGTAATGAGATGGTTAAGTTAGCACGCTTTTCTCCCTGAATTCTTCAATCACTTTACTTTACTGTATTTACTTTTCTGTAGTTATTAAAATAAATTTAAACCACTTTTAAACGTGACATAATCAAATTAAAACTAGTAAACCTTAGCTCTTGGGATGACCTCGGATTTTCCAAACTACTGTACTGCATACGATCGGGTTCTCTACCCGTTAGTGCGTGTATCGGTAGACGAGTTTTATAAATTTAAAACTTGGCAATTAATTATTTAAAACAATTTACTCATCAAGTTTTTGGCGCCGCTGTCGGGGAGCTAAAATTAGTTTTAGTTTGATATCTTAATTACTAAGCATTTCAAAATTCATAATGGCTGAGGGGGAAATCGATAACCTCACCATGGAGCAATATCTAGCATTGAATCGAGGGAACCAGGCTTCGGGCATGGTCAAACCTAAAATAGGAGGCAATGTGAATTTTGAGATAAAGAGTCAATTCATGCGAGAATTGAGGGAGGATACCTTTTTCGAAAGCAAGAACGATGATGCCCATGAGCATGTAGAGCGAGTTTTAGACATCGTCAGCTTATTTAACATTCCCAGAGTATCACATGATGCTGTCATGCTGCGCGTCTTCCCCATTACTTTAACTGGAGCCGCTAAGCAATGGGTGGATAGACTTCCTCTAGGAACCGTTGATTCTTGGGATCTCCTTAAAAAAGCCTTTATCCAAAGGTACTGTACACCACCAAAGACTGCCAAGCAACTTGAAGAAATCTACAACTTCAAGCAGGAAGGAGACGAGACATTATACCAAGCTTGGGAGCGGTATAATGATCTACTATATAAATTCCCCACTCATGACATCAATATCCACCAGAAGGTGAACATATTCTATAATGGTTTTGGGACCATGAACCGCCAATTGCTTGACTCACAAGGGCCAATTCCTGACATGACACCTACTCAAGCATTAACGGCAATTCAGAATATGGCTGACCACTCCCAGAAGTGGCACGATGGTTCTTCTAACAGAAATATAGATAGTAATGAATCAGAAGCGATCATTGTTATTGTAAACAAACTAGAAAACCTCGGTCAAGACATGAAGAAGTTGAAAGAGAATGTTCACGCTATTCAAGTAGGATGTTAAATCTGTGAAGGAGCTCACATTGACAAAGATTGCCCTCTCAACGAGGAAGTAAAGAGTGTGGAAGAAGTTAAATATGGAGAGTTCGGTCGATCCTTCCCAAATAACAACAGAAATGACGGTAGATTTAATAGGGGAGGATATGACCAACCATCATCAGGAGAAAGAAGACCAAGCCTAACCGAAATAATCAATAAATACATGGAAGAAGCATCTAAAAGACATGCCGAGCAAGACGAATGGTTAAAGAAATTTTACCAAAGTACAGAAACTAGCCGAGAAGCTCACGACAAAATTATCCAAGGTCTTGAGACAAAGGTAAAAACGTTAGCAAATGAAGTTGAAGGGCGAGTTAACAATGGAAAGTTTAAAGAATGCAAGACAATCTGTACTGAAGATGGATTGCCATTATACACACCTTTCTATTATTCCCCCGAGGAAATGGAATACTTTTCTGCTAACTCAGGATTTTCAGATAACGAGAAACAAGAAACCGACAATTCAAGGATGGCAGAGGCTCTAGAAGCACTTGAGGCCACACTTAAGATAAAGAAAGAACCTAAAGAAGAAAAACAAAGTGTAAACTATTATGTTGATCCTTATGAGCCCCCAATACCATTCCTTAGACGATTAGAGCATCACGCAGAAGAAGCATTGGTGCACAAAACTATGGAGAGCTTGAAGAAAATCATGATAAATAGTCCTTTGTTAAAAGAAATTAGGTAAACTGACAATTACGCAAAACACATGAAGGACTTGGTAGAAAACAAACCTAGGACCGAAGAAGATGAGGAAATAAGAATGAACCCTAGGTGCTCCTCTCTTCTCCAGAATCATCTACACCCTAAGGAATAAGATCCAGGAAGTTTCATTCTCCCTTGTTCCATTGGAAAGTTAGATTTCAATAACGCGTTAGTAAATTTAGGAGCTAGCATCAGTGTCATGCCCCTTTCTATGTATAAACGTTTGGGAATAGGAAAACTCGAACCAATTAATATGTTGATCGAGATGGTTGATAACACCAAATGCACGCCTAAGGGAATAGTAGAAAATTTACTTATAAAAATCAACAAATTCATCTTCGTGGTAGATTTTGTTATTCTTGATATGGTTGAGGACCTCAGGATGCCCATCATCCTTGGAAGACCCTTGCTAGCCACTGCACACGATAAAGTAGATATATTCAGAAAGTTCATTTCTCTAGAGGTGGGAAGTGAAAAAGTGATATTCAAAATAAGAAGTAGTTTTACTACAAAAAATTTTGAATCTGTTTGTTCAATAAAAAGCAAAGTATGCCTAGAGGATGATGACTTAAAAAAAATTAATTATGATTTATTCTTATATGATTCTGAATCATGTGAGTTTAACCGGTTGCTGGGTATCGATCCAAATATTTTCTCTTATGAAATCGACATACAAGAATCATACAAAGAAATAGTATACAGGATAACTGAAGTGGAAAAAGAAAAATATTCAGCACCTCAAGAAAAAAGGGTACATTGTTGTAAGGCAATTTTGCAAGAAAAAGAGAATGAACGCCAGTATTGGGCATCTTATAATCTAAATAGTAACATATGTGATGGAGGAGATTTACCGATTAACGTAGAAAAACATTATTGGGAGAGCATAAATGATAGTAAACAAGAAGAGTTAGAATGGGAAAATCTAAGCTTAAATGATTGGATGAAAATAAGATATGGCAAAGTATGCAAAATGACCAGGGAAAGAATTCTCAAAGATCACTAGAGAGAAAGGTTCAGAGATGAAGAAGATGACTTAGAAGAAAACTTGGAAGACCCAGAGGAATGCGGAGAAGATAAAGCAAACGTAATAATGAGGGATATTCATAATAAATTAAACGATGATTGGTTTAATAATACAAGTGAAGATGAAGACGATTTGGAAGGGATACTAGATTATTTGGAACCAAGATCATATAACGGATTCATCGGCTTGGATGGCGAAGCCTATATAAAGAGAATGTGCAAATTGTTAGGAATGACCTATGAGGAAAAAACCCTGATTTTAATCGAAAAAGTTGAAGTCACTCGATACGTCATTGGTCCAGGTGAGATCTACACAAAGGTAAAGGTATTAAGAGTTGATGAAATACCAAGAACTAGGGATAACGTTGCTGCAATGAGAGCCAGATTGATGGAAAAAATGGGCAATAAGGGAAATGGCCAAGCAAAGACGTAGTTTTCGTCTTGAGTCTAACTTAAAGACTCAGTAATAAACAAAAGTGATTGTCGGGAGACAACCCATCTTTAACTAATGAAATGCATTTATGATTTCGCATTTTAGTTGGTTTTTGCTGGTTTCTCTCTTATTTTGCAGGTTCTCTCTATAAGGAAGTGGAATTCGAGGTCCCCTCGACTCGTTTTCATGTAGTATAAAGGTTTTGTCCTGGCCTAACCCTCTTGGTTACGTCCTAAAAGATATCATTACGGCGTAATGTCCTGAATTAGTTACGTTGTAACCTTTTAAATTCAATTTTTAAAATTTTCAAACTACATGATTACGAAGTAACCAATCCTATGGTTACGCTGTAATCCCTTTTTGAAAACCAAAAAGTAGTTTCAAACCTTTTCAAAACCGTGTATAAGTAAATGAACTTTATGAGTATGTTCTCTAGAAACCCTCACGAGACTTCACTCGTCCACTTGGGCCACCAAGTGGTTTAAAAGGCTTGTTGCATATGCTAAATACAACCGTGATTCCTATGAAAGTGAGTTAGATTTTAGTGTATATTTATCTATGAATGTTTAATGCTTGTTGTTGTTTAGTGATTTTAGGGGAAACGAGGTTTTTCTATAGACGCTTTGCAAGAATTCATCTCTTGTAGTTATCACTCGAAGAAGAAAGCAATGCTCAGGGGAGTCTTTTGTTTTAATTATACTTTTATTCCAATTTATTTCAATAACTTAAATGTATAATAGGGACATTGTACAAACCAAGTGGGGGGATGGGAGTAGAATTACCACTTGACCTATATTTGCCTTTGATTTTCTAGTTTCTTTAAAAAATGGTGCCAATTTTAAAATTTTTGACATGTTTTTCTTACTAAACTAGAATGAATCTTTTCCAAGTACACTATTACCCCTAATTCAATTGATAAGGTTAAACCTAATATTCCATTTCCATCTATTATACAAAAATCCACCAAAAATATGAGTGTGCCGGTAGTATTGTAGACTTTAGAACTTGGCCTGTACATCTTGTCAAGACCTAATTTGTTAGTTGGAATAAACGGTTTAAGAAGGCAACATCTTAGGAAATCACCCAAAAAGCCTATATGTGTGTGTTTATTGACTTGTCATACTGACTTATCGACCTCCCCATGTAAAACCCTTTGTTGCACTCAATATTAGTGCAAGATACCCCTAGATCACCTTGTTAAGCCAATCCCTGTTTAAACCATATATGTTTCGTTAAACCATTTCGCCTTAGCCTACCCTGTAGTCTTTATTTTCTTTGTGTTAAAATATCTGGCTACTTAAGTCCATGGTTTGGGGGAATGGGTTCAAAAATTTTATGCATTTGTGAAAGACCTATCAGTAATGATCTATAAAGACCCCCTTGTTAGCCTCAAAATATTGAGTCGAACATGAAGTTCGTCCATTATGTATTTTAGTCTCGATCAATCAATTAGTTAACGTTGTAATAGGAAAGTATCAGGAATCGGGCTCGATAGTTAATCTAATATTGTATATGTTTCGGGTTTAATCCCAAGCAAAAACCCGAGCCCGAGTCCTAGTCAAATATCCCACACGTTTACTTAAACGTGACGGGGTATTGATTGAGAGTTTTAATACACTTAAAATATACTATAATAATATAACCTTAAGAGCTATTAAGAAAATTACCAAGTTACCCTCGGTAAAATTCACTCTCAAAAATATATATAATATGATCACCCGGGTCATTTTCCCAACAACTAGTGAAATTAAAACTTGTTTAAATCGGGATTCTGATTTGAATAAGCAAATGGATGATTTGATTATCTAAAGCAACAATTAAAATGGACAATTAAGAACAATTAAACTAACACAGAAAACAAATAAAATGTGACAATTAAGAAAGTAAACTAATTTTAATCACTAAAAATGTAAACTAAAATTATAAACCTAATATAAGACAAAAGAAAATTTTAGGAAAAAGAAAAACATTTTTTTCTTGGCCTTTTAGATTAAAAGATATAATTTTTCTAAAATTTGAACTAATTAAAAACTATAAAATAATAAATCTCTTAAAAGTAAAGTCCTAAAAATTTTATAAAAATTACACTAATTAAAGAAAATGCACAGAAAGTTTCTAAAAATAAAAGCCGTAATTTTTATCTTTTTATAAAAGTTTAATTAAACTAATTAAAACCTAACCCTAATTATTAATTAAAACTAAATAAAACTAATTAATAGCTAACTTAGGGACAAACTGTGTTAAAGCCATAAGGACTAACAGGGCTAAAACACTTAACGGGCAACGATTAACTAAGAATCAACTAAAATAGAAAAATTACAAGCATGGTCCCTGAGGACCTAACCCGATAACAACTAAAGTCTAATTATAAGCTCAAATTTTAAAAGAGCTTATCACTAAAAAATCAAAAGAGCAAAGTTGTAGAGGAAGCTAGTGGGAACAAAATTAATTAAAACTACTTGGGCTGAAAATAACAAATAAGCTCAATAAGAGCTTATTTTTGAACTGACCTCAGAAAGTAGGCCTTATCTCTTGGTTTTAGAAAATAAGCTATAAAAGACTCAAAATTAATTCAAAATGAAAAAGGAAAGAAGTTCTAATTAGCTTATGACTAGCTTAAGCTAATTAAGAAAAGAAAATAGAGCTAGGAACCCTTTTAAGCTACTAAAATTAATCATGAACTAGGCAAACTCAGAAAACAAAAGCAATAAGCAAAAAATCTAAATAAGCTTAAATACTCAAATAGAAAATCTAGACTTTGATCTACTGAAAACTTATGAAACTGATTATTATCTATCTATTTAAGCTATAACTTCTACCATTTTAAGCTAAGATTCAAAATTTAATAAGCTAAATTACCAACCTACTGTTTTTGGGTTTTTAAGTATTTTTGTAATTTTGTCAGCTAAATTAAGCTAGGTAAATAAGCTAGAAAATGAAATTTAAGTCCTAATCTATATTAAGCTATAACTAAACTATAAGATGCTAAAAGATAAGCTATTAGAAAAATCCTACAATTCTGCTTAAATTGAGATTGCATATCAAACAGCAATAACTTAACTAGTAACAGCTATGCAAAAGATTTTTTTAACAGCAAAAATAAGCTAAGAAAATAAGCAGTAAAATGAAAACTAAAACCTAAACTGTATTAAGCTATATCTAGATTACTTCTAACTTGAATTTAAACAACCTAAATCCTACTTCTACTTAACTAAAAATTAAGCCAAAGGTAGCAGTACTAACTTGGTACAGCAGTACTAACTTGTTAGTTAGTACTGGTGCACTTTGCACAAATGCAAACCAAGAGTGCAGGTTTCCTAAGGGAAATCCTGCACTAAGACACACTCAAATAGAGTGTATAAACAAAGTTCAAGCAAGATCTAAGCCTTAGAGGGCTTAGATCAACAATTGCACAAGTGAAATTTAAAGGAAAATTCCCCTGGTGCTAGAACAAAGGTAATAAGCCATATCTTTTGAAATTTTGAAACCTAACTTATAAAATCTAAATGAAAACTAATCTTAAATGAAAACTCAGCTGACTCAAGCAAATTGCACAATTAGTTTTGACTTTTAGAGGTCAAACACACTTATGCCAAACACCCCTTTACTACTATGACAGCTATGATTAAGCTACTAAATTTGAAATCTAATAAACAAGTACTTAATACCAGACAATTAACAGATTAAAACTACTTTAATAAGCATGACTTAAAAACTAAATAAGCAATAATCTAAGACTTAAGCTATTTTACTATTTTTTTTTGGTTTTTTAGAGATTTTTAAGACAATAATATGAAAATCTATGATTTAAACTAAGAAAATTGAAATCAGATAAACAACTAAGATGGTTTAGCTAGATAGAACTCAAATAAGCACTAATAAGCAATGAGAATAAGTAAATAAGCAGATCTAAGTTTAGAAAGCATAAAACTAATACTAAATCAAGACATTAAAAGAAAAAAACTACAATTCTCCTCTAGCTAAACAAAGGTACCAATTAAGGCACTACAAGCTCCCTAGCATATTAATAAGCTAGGGTAAAAGTTCCTTGGGATCCTCTTCAAGTTACTATCCCCTTCCAAAAACTCTAGTCCAATAAGATCCATGATAGATTAAACTGATTTAAGGTTTAGGTAAGATTAATACTGAATTCAAATAGCTCTATTTCAGCTTATAGACTGAAAGAGCTTTAAATGAGCTTATTAGCTTATTTAGGCGGCTTAGCTTATTAAGAGAGCTTATGAAAAAGAAACTTGGAGAAATTTAGAAAAACTGAATTTCATTAATAAAACTTGCTTACAGTACTTTTTAAAGGAAAATTACAAGATTAAAACATCATTAAGCTAAGAATTAAAATTTTAGCTATACTAAATTAAAAACTACTACTTAAAAACTAGATATCGTGTGTGTGAGAGGTGAGGTCCTATTTATAGGCTGTCTTGGATCCTTCTAGCCTCTTGCCTTGCTCTCCAACCTTTTTAATCCTGGCCAATCATTTCTTCAATCATTTGAGCATCAATTGTGGCCGTTTGATCAAATTGTGGACACCTGAGGATTGCCAGCATGTCATTCCCTTGATGTGACGTTTGTGCTTCTTTTGTGAGTGATTTAGTACAAAAACCCACATTCCATTGTGCTTTCTCCATTGTTGACGTGGCCTTTGATTGGGAGAGGATAAGTAATCCCTTGATAAAGACTGCTTTGACCCTTGCCTTGCACTTATGAGCTCTTTAATTGTCCAATTTGTCCCTTAATTTTGAAAACCCCTTTGTTTTGACAGCGTGGTAACTTTGGGACGACCGGTGAATAGTTCCTCATTTTGGCGCCCAAAGTTTATAACTGAAAGGGTAATTTCAGTTGTAACTTTGGACATTTGACATTTCCAGTCCCTTTCTTTGTTTATCTCAATTGTAGTGTAAAAGGTCTTTTGGAAATGGCAGGAACGGCCCTTGTGGTTTTATGAAAAGGGTAAATGGACTAGTGTAATGGGCTTATGGATCCGGGTGAGGCCCAATTAGAGGAGGGGACATTTTTGGACTTTTGTGAAACTTAAGGGGCTTAAGTGGAATATTTTGGGCCTTGTTGACTTTTGTTGACCATGATTTGATTGAGGCTTGACTTTTCTGGCTTCGGCTTTGTACTCTTTGGCTTCTTTTTTTACTCTTCTGATTCTCGTGTCCGTGCTTGCCCATTTTTGACTGTTTTCTTGTGATTTTTGACTTATCCGTTCCTGCACACACAAAACACAAATACAAGCATATTTTTGCCATTTTTGGTCTGTTTTGGGTTTATTTGGGTTATTTTAAGCATAAATGGATATGTATATTCTACACTTATCAAAAATTCCCCAAACTAAACGATTGTGTGTCCTCACGCAATATCACATGCCTAATAACCAAATACCTCAAAAATTTCCCAAACTAAACCTTTGAAAAGTAGCAAAGATTTTTGTTGAGAGAATTAAGAGATCACAAGCTATAAAACACCCGATTTCCCATTTTCAAAGATTTTTCTCTTTTTATGATTTTTTTTCTTTATAATTAACTTTCTAACTACAACTTATTTGTGTTGACATAATGCATTGTTTTCATTACCTTATTGGTAACTTTGAGGATCATAGAACAAAAAGCACAATTAAGTGTCTAAAAGATAACTTCATCATCCCCGATTCACTTTACCCTATGGCTAAGCTAAAAACAAATCATTGTTAATTAAAGTCATGACACTAATACTACCATAAATACTTGAATGTTCTACTTTCCTTCCGCAAATCCTACTGAATGTATCTCAGGATTTCACTTAAGTGCCATATACCCGAAGCTCTTTAGAGACTTTTGTTTCGATATATTATTAATCAAAAATAAAGCGTAATGGTTAAAAACACAATAATTAGCTCCTAGCCCTTTTCAAAAGATCAAATGTTATCAAGATTAAAGTCCACATCGAGGCAACCAAAATTTGGCTTTTATTAGGCTACTTAAGCAAGGCACCATTCATGTCATATACCCTAAGGCTCTTTAAGACATGAATGGACCAATCTTATTTGCACCATATACCCTTAGGCTCTTTAAGGCACAAAGTAAGACAAAAATTAAGCAACATTATTATACCTCAGTCCTTTAGAAGGCTACAACATCGGCCACGCCTCCGACAAGATGTAGCAAACATATTTTGACTTCGGTAATTTCCTCGACTTTTTAGAAGGCTGTAACATCGGTTGTGAGCCGGCAAGATGCAGCAAACTTTTATCAGTCTCGGATTTATTATCGAATTTTACTTATCCCATATACCCTAAGGCTCTTTAAGGAATAAGCAAAATATTTGCTAATGTGATACATATAGTATGCCAAATTAAGTATTCCTGATGTGTACTCATCCTAATCACAAAGGAACTAAAGAAAACTTCTATTAACTAATTATTAACCAAAAAACCATACAACTTTATTTATTAAACATTTATATAACGGTGAAACAAGCTAATGGGAGAAAAAGCCACAATTAACACTTATGAGCTTGAAAGAAAACCAACTATTCTACGTTTAATGTCATGACTTATAAATAACACTATCATTTCTCGTTCTTTGCAAAAGAAATTTGCAAATACTTAGCCATATAAAATCCAACTCGGCATATTTAAAATCTACTTGAGATTAGCACAAGCTTAGCCTATATAAAATCCAACTCGGCATATTTAAAATCTACTTGAGATTAGCACAAGTTTTCTTTTACTAATGATTTCAAGTCTAGCATGTTTAAAGTCTACATGAGACTAGCACAAACTATCATCATTAATTGTTAAGGGAGAAAGCTAGAACTCTACACGTACGATCGGGTCAAAAATTACTTTTTATTCTTACCAACGGAAAACCTACATTCATGTCTTAACACTTTTTTTTTCTTTTTTTTTTTATATGTATGACTAAAAATTTAAAATTTTTGGTATTTTTGTGGGAAAAACGGGTACGTGAGAACAAAACAATAAGCAAGCAACATCAAATCGATAGATTCCCTTCCCCAAACTAAAACGAAACATTGTCCTCAATGTTTAAAGTCGGGTTTCTACGTAAATCTAAGCCGTTTATTAGGTATGCAAAGATAAACGTTGATCGATAATGATGAAAGGATATGGATCTCCCCAAACTAATTTCACACAAAGGATGAGAAGCTCGAGTAGAACGGGAAACAACACCGGACACGAGAGTCTTCAAAGAAATTGTTGGGTTGATCCTGCAAAATATCACAACAAACAAGCAACAAACAACGAATAATCGGAAAGAGTACAAGCCTCTCTCAACACATTTGATAATAGAAGGAAAATAGAAAAGATAAGCATGGGGTGAACTCCCACGAAGCAGCTTGTTTTTGGTTACCGAGTCGCAAGCTCGACTCGATCCCTGAATTTAGTTGTCCTTAGGGAAAGTCTGGAAGTCCGGAATAACCAATGGTGGTGTATCCCCTCCATAATAGTGCTTAAGACGGTGGCAATTGACTTTGAAATTAGAACCATCAGCATGAGACAACTTGGCAGTGCCATAAGGATAAACTTCGGTGATTGTGAAAGGTTCGGACCATCGGGACTTAAGCTTTCTGGAGAAAATCTTTAATCGGGAGTTGAAAAGCAAGACTTGATCACCAACATTGAAGATTCGGTTCTTTATCTTGGAGTCGTGTAGCTTCTTTGTCTTCTCCTTGTAGATTAGCGAATTCTCGTAAGCTTGATCACGAAGCTCATTAAGTTCATTGAGTTGGAGCTTTCTATGATCACCCGCGGTCTTGAGATCGAAGTTAGCATGCTTAAGAGCCCAATATGCCTTGTGTTCTAGTTCGATGGGTAAGTGACACGCTTTTCCATAGACTAACTTCTAGTTCGATATGGAATCAATATAATATTCTGGAAGATATCAAACGTGGTCCCTAATCCAAGAAATCCCTAATACGCTGTATCTAATACATGGATACGACGTATCCAACTGACTTCTAGACCTTATAAATAGAAAACTCAAAAACGAGTTTTAGGTGTGCTAAATCATATTCTCGATACCTAAACCATAAAAGTCGACTTTCAGAGGAGAAAAAGTGCAAAAGAGGTCGAGCAAAAGTATTCAATTCCATAGGAGACATCGTGTAATTCCATATACTTTTATAATCGTTCAGTTTTTGGTATCATTCGTTAACTCGGTTAGTTTACCTTGGCTAAATTATTACTCTTGTATTTATTATGACGTTTCAAGGCTAATACCTTCGGGTATTATCCATTATTATGAAGATCTAAATGTTTGGTATTTGTTTATATTGATTTCTTGATTTATCATTGAGTGCTTGTTTATGTTTCTCAATTTATACTTGTTTATGCGCTTTTGTATGCTACCTATCATTCAACTAGATCTAGCAAAGTGGACCAAGCGGATCTAGAGTTCGAGATAGCTCTCCATATAGTAATTTATATATCTAGAATAATAGTTACATAGGTATTGTCCTTCTAAGTCTGTGTCTAGGATACGCTTTGGGCTTAACTAGTTAATTGGATATTGCCGATGGTTTATTGATCGTGTTGACTAGCAGGTGACCTAGATAATTCAACAAATAATGTTCTGATTCCATTGGATAGTTGGACAAGTAGACTACTAGTGTATAGATTGCCATTAAGCGATAAGTGGGTAAAGTCTCTATGAGATAAGGTTTAACAAGATCACCATTGCTTTAATCCCTAAGATAGATTATAAATGCAACCATTCTAATAATCATCATTGAGTAAATAGTATGTAAACCACATCATGATAATACAGAAAATACTTATCATGCTAAAACAATACATGAAATTTTTTAAACTACAAAGAGTCCATATAATAGTAGTGACCTCTATAGGACTTGCTTGCAAAATGATGGATGGACAATTATTTGAGAAACCAAACATAGAGTATGTTTAGTTTGGTGAAGATGGTGGAGGTGGTGGAATGATGATTGTGGGTGGTTGTGAGAGCATGTGTTCAATATATGAAAACATATATTAAAGTTCATCTCTCAATCCAAATATGAGAGTACGATTGTGAATGCATATCAAGCATGAATTCCATGTGCCTCAGAAGGTTCATGGAATGGGATGGCCAAACAATAGTAGGTGATGGTGATGGAGAATCAATGGAATCAAGTGGGGTTATGGTAAAAGGGTAAGGTGATGTCCATTGATGCATTTTCTTGAGTTGGAGGTGTTTTTAGTGGGAACTCTTAGAGGTGGAGATGTTGGTGGGTTCAAGTAACTATTAGGTGAAAGTGATGTTGATGAGGTTGGTGATTTGGGTATGTAGTCAATTGAGGATGAGGAAGTATCTTTGGTTGATGGTGTTTTGGAGGGTGCATTAGGAGCACTAGGTGATGATAGTTGAAGTGTGGGTGATGGAGTTTTTGTGTCATCATGGGTTAATCCACAAACATGTTTTGGTGAATGATGTTGATTTTTGGTCTCTGGAGGCTTGGAAATGGAGGCTCTAGTGGAAGCCAGGATGTTGATAATGGTTATGATGATGAAGAAGGAGGTTGTATTGGAGTATGATCATAGAACGGGATTTATGGGAAGGAAATAGTTTGAAAATGGAATGAGTTTGAACTAGTTCAATTTATTCCAAGTTGTGTTCGAGCATTCTGGGCAAAGATAGCTGAGACTAGGTAAAAGGGGGTCAAAAAGCAGGAAAAATACTGTTTTACCCGTGAAATACTAGGGCGGTCCCCTTAAAATTAAGGGGCCGCCCTTTGTTGGTTTTTTTCCATTTTTCACAGAAAATGATTTTTCTCAGAATTTTTTGTGAGAGATTTCTGGTTTTAATGGTTTTTTTGCAGCAAGCACTATTGAGTACTTATGAGCACATTTAGATCATATAACATGTAATAAACACACTAAATCATGAAACCAAAGTGGCATAACTAGTTGATTTAATAAAACAACCAAAGGTTTAAGTCATCATAGCAAACAAGTACCTAAAAATAACCAACACATAAGTCTTTCCGAATACATCGGATGATCGCCACACAAGTTGTTAATAACATACACGTAATCAAGTTAAAAATTGTCTTAAACTACATTTAGCCATCTAGCTCACTTCATAACACCCTGTGTTTTCGAGTCTTTGACGACGTCAATAAATGTACTATTTATTGTTAGTATTGTACGTGTTTGCTTTAAATTGTAAACGTTAAGTTAAATCGCGTACGCCAAAAATTAGCGTTCAATGTAAACGAGCACCAAACAATTAAATGTTTACATCAAGCAAGGGTTATATAATTATTTTGAGGATAATTATTAACTTTGTTCATTTTATTTTTATCGGATACGTAAAGTGTATACGTTTCGCGATAAATTGCGTTTAGGCACTCCCGGAACCACAAACTTTTCTACGCTTCAACAAATACCCACTTTTATACCCATACACAAAATTTACATATACATTCATGTATTATCTTGTTTTTACCAAAAAATCTATGCATCATTCAAAGATTACATGAAAATGAGATAACCTTGCAACTTGGTCAATTGCACACCATACCTCATTATGGCAACACCATACCTCACTTACCTTGACCAAAGACCATGCCATGACCATCCTTTGAACCATGCTTGGACTCTTTGACTAGAATAACACCTTATATACATGCAAGTAACTAGCTAAGTATTCATAGAAGTAAAACACTTAGTAAATTTTCACAATCTTTCTCTTCCAAATCTCGAATTGCTTCGGCAATTATCAAGCACTCTACCAAATCCATAGCAATTTTTATACAACCCATACACACTTATACACATCCATTATAAGGTATTCTAAGGTGATCCCAAGCATTGGCTAAGCTTTTCCAAGTATTACTTAAGAAAAAGGAAGTTAGGGTTTTGTTAAGAAAACAAGGGTTATTATTTGTGCAAGCTTTGGTTTTGTGGCTAAATAAGGGTTTAGCACTAGTACATCATCATCATCATACCTCATAAGGTCCATTTAAACTCTTTATGTTTTTATAATTATCATTTTTATGCACATGATTATTGTATTTAGCTTAAATCACCATTTAGGTTTTATACATAAAAATGAAGTTTATACTTGAAATGATCATTTTACACACTTATGTACATGTAGTGTTATTACTTACATCATGTTAAAAAGGATCTCATGACTTAAACAAAAACAAGCGCTTTGTGGGAGGCACCACATGACTATCTTTCATTCTGCATATTAGTTGGTTTGTATGTTTTCAACTTTGTTTTGCAGGATCCAGAAGCTATGAGGCAATTATTGAGACTAGCTCGACTCATAATCATGTGGAAACCTTGCTGAATCTGCAGCAGTTACGGCGTAACAATTATTATAACACCTCGTGTTTTAAGGTCATTGACGTCGTCAATAAATTCACTGTGTATTTTTAGTATTGTACGCTTTTGCTTTTAATCGTAATCGTTAAGTTAAATCGCGTAAGCTAAAAATGATCATTCAATGTAAACGGGCATCAAACAATTAAATGTTTACATCAAGCAAGTGTTAAGTAATTATTTTGAGGATAATTATTAACTTTGTTCATTTTATTTTTATTGGTTGCGTAAAGTGTTTACGTTTCGCGATAAAATACGTTTAGGCATACCCGGAACCACCAAAACTTTTCTACGCTTCAACAAATACCCATAATTATACCCAATGCTCAAAAATTACATTGTACATCACCAACTAATAAAGCCTCGTGTTTCTTTTGACCAAGACTTTCCTATGACCTTATTTGACTAGTCTTATGATATATAAGACATTCACTAGTATAGAACATACATACATACTCCATTTCCTTAGTGAAAAACTCAAAAATACTCTCTTTTTCACCATACATAGCCACGGCTAAAAAAGAGTACCACCAACCATCCATACAATTTTTATTTGCAACATTTACATACATTCCTACAATATATCTAAGATGTCCTAAGGTATTTACAAGGATTGGTTAAACCTTTACAAGTGTTGAAGCAAGAAAGTGTAAGATTAAGGTTTTGGTTTGGATTAGGGTTTTCTAAGTGTGGAAGCTAGGGTTTTGTTGCTAAACAAGGGTTTAGATTTTGTTTTTCATTATCATACTTCATATCAAGGTTATCTAGAAACCCTACATCCTTTACATTTATCATTTTATGTGTATATGAGCTCTATGTATCAAATCACCATTAGGATACTTTTGAACATGTGAAATGAACTTTTGCTTGTAAGCATGATTTTGTACACTTTTTCATATGCTATGAGATTGGTAATATCATGTCATAATGAGATTATAAGTATTGTACAATGTTGGTTTAAGTATAAAATGTATAAGTATAAAGTAGTAGTTATAAAAAGTTACTTATATATGTCATGAGCAAATGAGTAAATAAACTTGTGATCTTGTGATCCTTGAACATTTTTTGGACAATGATGGACTTAAGGACCCTAGGAAGGTAATACATGTGATAATGGATGTTGTAATGGACTTGTAGCAAGATGGTTAAACTTAAAAGTACAAAATAAAGTTTTAAACATGTTTTTAACACAAACATCAAAACCTTCTGTTTTGGTTCGAAAAGAAAAGTATTTATTTTATATTTTAATTAAATAATACGTCTCATGATGATTCCAAAGAGGTAAGAAACTTGAAAAACGGATTAATAACAAAAAAGATACGTAGTTTACGAGTTTACGTTAATAAATACTTTTATAAAACTAATTTTATAAAAGTTACTGTTCATATCAAGTTTATACATTTTGAAAACATCATTAATGTGATAGAACTTTTAAAAACGAAGACGTGCTCGAAAGAATCGCTAAAAACGGAGATATAATGAATAAAATACGACATTTACGAGTTTTACGATAACTAAAACTATAAAAATAATTTTATAAACTGGTGTGAACAGTAAAAAGTACTGTTCACAAGTAGGTTAAAAATATGAAAATGTCATATTTTGATAGCTCGTCTTAATACGAAAGCATGGGCATAAGAAACGTAAAAATCAGGCTTAAAACGCGAAAGTTATGTCATTTTAACTAACGAGGCATTTACAAACGTTTTTACTTTATAAATGTGATTTCACTAAAACGATTAGATGGTGATGTAGCTATATAGAATTGTATATGGTATTAGTTAATCAAAGTACTTAGTGCTTATACGACCTATATTGGATTAGGTTGCACTCGATCATTACCGTGACGCATTTTCTGTGAAATACTTGATATACGCTCACTCAAGGTGAGTTCATAGCCCCACGTTTTACATTTTTCAATGATTTATAAGTTTTGGGGTGAGAACATGCTTTGTTTTACAATTGGACGCAAGTAACTTTGAAATATTCACTGTTTTGGATATTGCATACCATGTAATACTTACTGTTTTAGATATTGTATACCACCCAATACTTACTGTTTTGGATATTGTATACCATGCAATACTTACTGTTTTGAATATTGTATACCATGCAATACTTACTGTTTTGGACATTGTATACCATGCAATACACACTCTAAATAATTGCGGTCCTACGTTCATACATTTTACAAACCTATGAATTCACCAACATTATTGTTGACGTTTTAAAGCATGTTTTTCAGGGGATCAATAAGGCACGAGGTGCAAGGGATACATTGGTGGTCATGTTTTGGGATGTCATGCATTAAAGATTTGGTCGCATTACTTTTGTATAATTGTTATGGGCTGGAAATCTTGGTATTTTGAACAAGTGAACAAGTGAAGCTTCGAGCTTTTGTAACAAATAATTTGCCAAATCCAATGTATCGGTTTTAAACGACTTTTAATGGTCGTTCTGTATATATCTTGTGCTATTGATCTATGAAGTAACACTCCCAAACCCATATTCCGCTGCGACCCATTTTGGGGGTGTTACAGATTGGTAATCAGAGCCAAGGTTATAGAGAACCAGGTCAAATGTTTTGCTGGACTATAACCATTTTCAAACATTGCATTCATACAAAGGGGTTTTTCACGAGACACACATACACTAGTTGTTTGCATTAGTTGGTCTTACTAGATGCTTACATGATTCATATACGTGTTCATATTATAGTACGTACATTACTATAAGGGCCTTACATATATATGCAAAGATGAGTTTGCATTCTTTCGCATACTCTACAATTATTTATATAAGGGTTATTTATATAAATATTGGAACATTTCTTTAGGCGAGGTAGTACTATAAGCTCGTAGGTCCTAAACGCTACCTAAACATTAAGCTATCAGATATGATATCTTACCATCATTCAATTTATGCCAGGAGCGCATATTCATATTTACCATACATCATCTCACAACACTCTATTTTTGGAGCACGACGAAGATAACTAAACTAATCTAATCTTATTACTCTTCTGATTTTGAAGATAATGCCTCCAAGGAAAGCACCCAGAACCAGAACCACACCAGCCACAACAACCAACACCACATCTGTCACTAATGCCCAGCTTCAGGCAATGATTGACCAAGGCGTTACTGTCGCTTTGGCAGCACGTGATGCTAACAGAAGTACAAATGGCGAAGACAACCATAATTCGGGAACGGGTGTCAGAAGGACTGAACGCGTTACTCGAGAGTGCACTTACCAAGACTTTATGAAGTGCCAACCCCTATTTTTCAAAGGCACTGAAGGAGGTGTCGAATTAACCCAGTGGTTCAAACGGATGGAAACTGTGTTTTGCATAAGCAATTGCACTATGGAAAACTAAATCAAGTTTTCCACATGTACTCTTCTTGGAGTTGCTCTAACGTGGTGGAACTCGCATGTTAGGACTGTTGGTCACGATGTTGCATATGCAATGACTTGGACTGACCTGAAAAAGAAGATGACAGACAAGTACTGCCTGAAGAACGAGATTAAGAAACTCGAGGTCAAGTTGTGGAATTTGAAATTAAAAGGTACTAATGTACTAGGCTACACTCAACGTTTCTAGGAACTGGCATTGTTGTGTGTCAGGATGTTTCCTGAGGAGTCTGATAAGATTGAGAAATATGTCGATGGTTTGCCCGACATGATTCACGGAAGTGTTATGGCATCAAGGCAAAAAATAATGCAGGATGCTATTCAAATGGCAACTGAACTGATGGACAAAAAGATCAGCACTCTTGCTGAACGTCAAGCTAAGAATAAGAGGAAACTTGACAACAACAACCAAGCTCAACAACAATCTCCCAAGAGACAAAATGTGGCTCAAGCTTACGCCGCTAGGACTGGTGAAAGGAAGGAGTATGCTGGAACTCTTCCATTGTGCAACAGGTGCAAGCTGCACCATAATGGGCCGTGTACTATAAAGTGCAAGAATTGCAAGAAGGTTGGCTACATGACCCAGGGTTGTAGAAATCCTGCTGCCGCTAGGAATCAAAGAACCCTCACTTGCTATGAATGAGGGGATCAAGGACACTACAGGAGTGATTGCCCAGAATTGAAGAATCGAAACCATGGAAACCAAGCTGAAGGTACTGGAGCACGTGGAGTGGTGCATGCCTTAGGAGGAGGAGAAACTGATCAAGACCCTAACAACATTGAAGATGAGACTGAAGTTTAAAAGAGAAGGTTGTCTCGCTTTGCCTAGTGAATCCTAAGTTGGAACTATCTTAGACTTTATCTCCTTAGGAGTTCTCATTGTATTTCTCTTAAATTTCCGTTGTACGAATGATTTAAAATTATCTATCAAATTAATGTGTTGTGAAAATTTCGTCAACTTTACTTTAACTTTCTATTTTGCAAGTCAAATTATAACACTATTTTGACGAAAATAAGTACTGCATCGTTAGTCCTCAATTATACATGGCCTGATCAACTATGTATAATTCAGGAAGGACCATGCCATACTGAGAGTAGTCACCTTAAAACTCCTTGTCAAGAAACAATTTTCTAGTTATATCAAGTTTGGTGTGCGTATCCATAAAACATATATGTCACGAGGAATTAAATTAGTAATCATAATGACTAAGTCAACCATTACACCTCTTTATCGCATAGAGTTAGCATCATCTTACACCAAACCATAGGTCAAAAAGTCAAGATGCATCCCTAGTCACCCTAGGATGATCCACTAACAAGATTACTCATCATTAAGGAATATAGCAATACACCATTTACAACGTCTACGTAATATCATAGAGCTTAGTAGTTATGACTATTGGCTTGAATATCTCTAAACAAATCATGAATGCTCAGACTGGAGCATATAAACCAGATAATCTCAAACACGAAAATGTAGGAGGTATGATCAGGAAGGATATACCGAAGGAGAAGCTAGAGATAGAGTGATGCTTAAGGTTTTGCCTTAGAAAGGAGTAGTACGTTGTGGCAAACGGGGCAAGTTAAACCCCAGATATGTTAGACCTTTCAAGGTGTTGGCTAAAGTTGGAGCCGTTGCTTACAAGCTTGAACTGCCTCAAGAGTTGAGCAGGGTTCATCATACGTTTCACGTATCCAACTTAAAGAAGTGCTATACCGACGACCATTTTCCGTTCTGTTTAATGGATTCCATATTGAGGACAAGCTTCATTTTATCGAGGAACCCACAAAAATATGGATCGAAAATTCAAACGGTTGAAACAAGGCCGTATCCCAATTGTCAAAGTTCTATGGAACTCTAGGCGAGGCCCTGAGTTTACATAGGAACGTGAGGATCAATTTTGAAAGAAATATCCACATCTTATCACAAAGACCGAACCGGTGTCAAGTGTCGCATCTTAAGCCTTGAGGACAAGGCTCATTTAATGGGAGGAGACTATAACACCCCGTGTTTTAGAGTCATTGACGTCGTCAATAAATTCACTATGTATTTTTAGTATTGTACGCGTTTGCTTTTAATCGTAATCGTTAAGTTAAATCGCGTAAGCTAAAAATGATCATTCAATGTAAACGGGCATCAAACAATTAAATGTTTACATCAAGCAAGTGTTAAGTAATTATTTTGAGGATAATTATTAACTTTGTTCATTTTATTTTTATTGGTTGCGTAAAGTGTTTACGTTTCTCAATAAAATACGTTTAGGCATACCCAAAACCACCAAAACTTTTCTACGCTTAAACAAATACCCACAATTATACCCAATGCTCAAAAATTACAAAAATGCATCACATATATACATATAAAACCGGATATGGTCATGAAAATGCAAAGATATTAACTTTCAAAACATCACTCCTTGTTTTCATAGGATGATCTCTCTTTTTGGGAATCAAGTGAACACATAAGACCAACTAGTCATTGTACATCACCAACTAATAAAGACTCATGTTTCTTTTGACCAAGACTTTCCTATGACCTTATTTGACTAGTCTTATGATATATAAGACATTCACTAGTATAGAACACACATACATACTCCATTTCCTTAATGAAAAACTCAAAAATACTCTCTTTTTCACCATACATAGCCACAGCTCAAAAAGAGTACCACCAACCATCCATACAAATTTTATTTGAAACATTTACATACATTCCTACAATATATCTAAGATGTCCTAAGGTATTTACAAGGATTGGTTAAACCTTTACAAGTGTTGAAGCAAGAAAGTGTAAGATTAGGGTTTTGGTTTGGATTAGGGTTTTCTAAGTGTGGAAGCTAGGGTTTTGTTGCTAAACAAGGGTTTAGATTTTGTTTTTCATCATCATACTTCATATCAAGTTTATCTAGAAACCCTACATCCTTTACATTTATCATTTTATGTGTATATAAGTTCTATGTAGCAAATCACCATTAGGATACTTTTGAACATGTGAAATGAACTTTTGCTTGTAAGCATGATTTTGTACACTTTTTCATATGCTATGAGATTGGTAATATCATGTCATAATGAGATTATAAGTATTGTACAATGTTGGTTTAAGTATAAAATGTATAAGTATAAAGTAGTAGTTATAAAAAGTTACTTATACATGTCATGAGCAAATGAGTAAATAAACTTGTGATCTTGTGATCCTTGGACATTTCTTGGACAATGATGGACTTAAGGACCCTAGGAAGGTAATACATGTGATAATGGATGTTGTAATGGACTTGTAGCAAGATGGTTAAACTTAAAAGTACAAAATCAAGTTTAAAACATGTTTTTAACACAAACATCAAAACCTTCTGTTTTGGTTCGAAAATAAAAGTATTTATTTTATATTCTTATTAAATAGTACGTCTCATGACGATTCCAAAAAGGTAAGAAACTCGAAAAACGGATTAATAACGAAAAAGATACGTAGTTTACGAGTTTACGTTAATAAATACTTTTATAAAACTAATTTTATAAAAGTTACTGTTCATCTCAGGTTTATACATTTTGAAAACATCATTAATATGATAGAACTTTTAAAAACGAAGACGTGCTCGAAAGAATCGCTAAAAACGGAGCTATAACGAATAAAATACGACATTTACGAGTTTTACGATAACTAAAACTATAAAAATAATTTTATAAACTGGTGTGAACAGTAAAAAGTACTGTTCACCAGTAGGTCAAAAATATGAAAATGTCATATTTTGATAGCTCGTCTTAATACGAAAGCGTGGGCATAAGAAACGTAAAAATCGGGCTTAAAACGCGAAAGTTACGTCATTTTTACTAACAAGGCATTTACAAACGTTTTTACTTTATAAATGCGATTTCACTAAAACGATTAGATGGTGATGTAGCTATATAGAATTGTATATGGTATTAGTTAATCAAAGTGCTTAGTGCTTATACGACCTATATTGGATTAGGTTGCACTCGATCATTACCGTGACGCATTATCTGTGATATACTTGATATTCATTAACTCAAGGTGAGTTTATAGCCCCATGTTTTACATATTATACAATGATATTAAATTTTTTGGGGTGAGACATGCTTTATTTACAATCGACGCGAATAACTTTGAAATTACTTTACTGATTTGGATATTGCAACCATGAAATACTTACTGTTATGGATATTGTATACCATTGTAATATACAACTGTTTTAGATATTGTATACCATGCAAATCTTACTGTTATAGAGATATTGTATACCCATGACAATACATACGTTTTGAATATTGAATACCATATCATTACTTTACTGTTTTGGACATGTATAACATCAAATACACACTCTAAACAATTGCGGGCTACTAACTCATATCTTTTACAAACCTATGATTCACCCACATTATTGTAGACGATTTAAAGATGTTATTATCTGGGATCAATAATGTCACGAGGTGCAAAGGATACATTGGTGGTCATGTTTTGGGTAGTGTCATGCAATAAAGATTTGAATGCCATTACTTTTGTATAATTGTTATGGGCTGGGAATCTTGGTATTTTGAACAAGTGAACAAGTGAAGCTTCGAGCTTTTGTAACAAATAATTTGCCAAATCCAATGTATCGGTTTTAAACGACTTTTAATGGTCGTTTTGTATTTATCTTGTGCTATTGATCTATGAAGTAACACTCCCAAACCCATATTCCGCTGCGACCCATTTTGGGGGTGTTACAGGTTAACTTAAACTCTTTTCCAGATGTGAATACACTACTCCTTTTCTCCCCAGATATTAGCAATGGAGAGTTGCCCAAATTCGATTCTCAGCTCCATTCTCCAAATGACATTAAAAGAGTTGATCAAACTCTTATCACCATATACATGACATGATACCAAAGTGCTAATCCACCATTATCTAAGGTCGGATTCCCTCATGGACTTAGTTTTCATGTCATTAAGACCATATAACGTATAATTATGGCACATAAGGTTTCTAAATGCTTCAAAGCATCTACTATACACGTAACTCGAGTATCGGTGTCTCTTTTAACAAGTTTAGGAGCAGATCCTTTAGATGTCACTCGTGACATTCCAAATGTTAATATAAGGTCCCATGATTAGTTTGAAACTATTTTGGTACTATTAACAACGTGCTTAATTACATAGTGTTTCATAACAAAGAAACGATTTTAATCGACTTTTGTTTAAAATACTAATGTTTTGTAAGATCCGTTACACAAAACAACTTTAAATGAAGTCTTTCGACTAAAAAATTAAACCATATCACTTATTGCATGATGTTTTTAACAAAAAACACATATGTAATATAATGTTGTCAATTTTCATCAAGACGATCTTAATAGATATGTTTCACATGATCTATTCCTATAATGAAACTCAACAAGGTCTCAGTAGATCTACTCTTTTAAAGAAACTCAAAAAGGTTTCTATAGATATACTTTTAAATTCCATAAAATCTCAAGAATTATATCTAGTTTATAATTAAACTCGACCTAGTTTAAAATAAACTAGACAAGTCAAACAAACACTTTCACTAATTTAGTAAAAATGATGTACATAATCTGATATTTATAATAACTTGTATAATTATCAATAGCATGATTCAAAGAAGTTCTTCTTGATTTCACTAAACACGTTGTAGTTATCTAATAAAATGGCAACTTGCATTTTATGAGATATGTTTCAAAGAAACTCCACTTGGTTTCAATGAATACATTCCAATAATCTAATGAAATAGAAACTTATATTTTAGGAGATTTGTTTTCAAAGAAACTTCACTTGGTTTCAATGAATCTAAATTTGTCATGATTTGCAACCATGTTAGTAATTGGCGCACCAATTACATTTACAGGAGTAGTCACAATCGTGATTGTCATCCTAAAAGATCAACACAAACAGTTAAATAAACTATTATAACTGGTATCCAAGAAATTCAATCTTAACTTCTATAACCTTGTACCGGATCTGCTTCAAAGAAACTCAATCTTGGTTTCAATGAATCAATAGATCAGTTTATTAGAAACTCAGTCCTGGTTTCAAAATAAACTGATCTAAACAACTGCTTTTAAAAATCGTTATAGATCTGTAATTCCAAATCTGTAAATTAAAAATCTGTTTATTAAAACTGATTTCTAAAGAAACTCAACTTGGTTTCGACAGAATATAGTTTATAATTATAAAATCTGTTAATAATAATTAATCTAATTTAACAAAAGTGATTTTAATTTTGTTACACAGAATCTGTTTTAAGATTGCTGGACCTTGGTTGCTATGAAGCTTTATTTTTTTGGTTGTATCTAAAACGAATGAGACTATGCCTCTATTTATAGTGAAAATGTTGTCTTGTTTTCCAAGATAAATAACTGGCCAACTTAAGCAAATCTTTTATTAACAAAAACGATTTGCATATCTTTTATTGACACAAAATATTCTGTACAAACTTATTTGATAAGTTTAAATATATTCCTAAATTTACACAAAACTGGAAAGAACCTGAATCACACCTTCCCACTTCACATTTTGGGCGATATGGGATACTTCTATTTTCCCAGATTTTGTGTTTCACTTGTCCCACTTTGAGACACGATATCTCATTCATATTAACTCCATTTTGGACATTCTTTAGCTCGTTATAAGCTCTCTTCAAAGAGACGCAAAACGACAGAGCTAATAAAATAAATATAGCATATACATATTATTAAATAATGTCCTATAGTTTTGCAAAAACATATTGCCCAACATTTTTCCCAACCTGTTAGACCACATAAGCCGCGTGGTATTATTCCCTTTAAACCGCGGAGTGTTTGAAACTTAAAATCGCGTGATCAATCATAAACACCCCGCGGAACCTGACAATAAACCACCTAAATCATAGTAAAACTGCGAGCATGATTTGCTAACAGCGGGATATGTACATAACTGCTGACAAGTGTTAAACCGTAGACAAATTCTTAACTTAAACCGTGGGAACTCCGTTGTTAAACCGCGGCTGCAAATCGCTGAACCTGTTAAACTACGGAGAGAAAGTTAAACCACGGGTATACACACTTAAACCGTCGAGCTAGAACTTAAACCGCTGCCACTTAAGAGGTTAAACTGCGGACACGAATAAAAAACCCCTAAAAAAACACGCCTGTACTTTTTTGTTAAAGTTGTCCTTTTTTCTTGACTTATCCCTTAAAACTTGTCCCTTTGCTCTGCTTTTAAACCGCCTAAGTCTTACAAAAATAAGGCATGAGTAAATAAGCTAGAGATAAGCACTAATAAGCTGTTTGAAGACCGATATAACCACGAAAAGAAAGGACTAATAAGCTACAACCTTATGTATTATGAAAAGTTTAAAGTTTTTTTTAACCTAAATAAGCAAAAACTAAAAAAACTAAATAAGCCGAGACAAAAGAAACCAAATAAGCTTTTCAATAAGATGTTTTCCCACAAAAAATAAGCCACAAAAAAGTCTAGCAATGACCTACTAAAGAGTTGACAAAAGAAAGATGAAAGTTTTTAAAATAAGCCAACCCAAAATAAAGCCCAGACCTAACAACTTATATATATAATCTCAAAATACGCATAGAAATTAAGCTACAAATTAACTCTACCAATAAGCTAATAGAGATGATGTTGACAAGAAAGCATAAGCTTTTTTGTGAGGAATAAGCTAAATATTTTTAAGCCGTGCCCTTTTTTTTCCAAATAATTTCAAAAATAACAAGATGAAACCACAAACTACACATTGAACTTGGATAGGTGGAGGGGCGGGGGTGTGTGCTGGTGAGAGGTCTTATTTGTTGTGTCGTGTAGGGGGGTGGGTGTGGGATTGGTGGATGGTGTGGAGGAGGTAGTGGGGAGTTTCTTTGGGGGGGGGATTTTAGGGGGGGGAGTTGGGGCGGGCGGGGGGATGTTATTGTTGGGCTGGTGTGGGTGGGGGGGGGGGTGGTCTGGGGGGGGCGAGTGGGGGGGATGAGAGAGTTTGGGAGTGGGAGAGGTGTGTTGGGGGGGGGCGGGGGGGGGGGGGGGTGCGGGGGGGGGGGTCGGTAGGTGTGGGTGGTGGGGAGGGGGGGGGTGGTGGGAGAGGGGGCGGCTGTGTGGTGGGGTGGAGTGAGGAGATGGGGAGGGAATTGGCGGGGGGGGGGTGTTGATGGAGGTGTTATGAGGGAGGTTTGGGGAGGGGGGCGTTGGGGTGGGGCTGGTGTGGAGTGGTGCGGTGTGGGGGGGGGTGTGGGTGGTTGGATATGGGATACTTCTATTTTCCCAGATTTTATGTTTCACTTGTCCCACTTTGAGACACGATATCTCATTCATATTAACTCCATTTTGGACATTCTTTAGCTCGTTATGAAGCTCTCTTCAAAGAGAACGCAAAACGACAAGCTAATATAAATATATATAGCATATACATATATTAAATAATGTCTAAAGTTTGCAAAAACATATTTGCCAAACTATTTTTCCAACAGTTAGACACATAAGCCGCGTGGTATTGATCCCTTAAACCGCGGAGTGTTTGAAACTTAAATCGCGGGATCAATCATAAACCGCGGAACCTGTATATAAACCACCTAAATGCATAGTTAAACTGCGAGCAATGATTTGCTAAACAGCGGGATATGTAGCATAAACTGCTGAACAAGTGTTAAACCGTAGACAAATTCTTAACTTAAACCGTGGGAACTCCGTTGTTAAACCGCGGCTGCAAATCGCTGAACCTGTTAAACTACGGAGAGAAAGTTAAACCACGGGTATACACACTTAAACCGTCGAGCTAGAACTTAAACCGCTGCCACTTAAAGGTTAAACTGCGGACAACGAAATAAAAAACCCTTAAACCGCCTGTACTTTTTGTTAAAGTTGTCCTTTTCTTGTCTTTCTTAAAACTTGTCCCTTTGCTCTGCTTTTAAACCGCCTAAGTCTTACAAAAATAAGGCATGAGTAAATAAGCTAGAGATAAGCACTAATAAGCTGTTTGAAGACCGATATAACCACGAAAAGAAAGGACTAATAAGCTACAACCTTATGTATTATGAAAAGTTTAAAGTTTTTTTAACCTAAATAAGCAAAAACAAAAAAAAACTAAATAAGCCGAGACAAAAGAAACCAAATAAGCTTTTCAATAAGATGTTTTCCCACAAAAAATAAGCCACAAAAAAGTCTAGCAATGACCTACTAAAGAGTTGACAAAAGAAAGATGAAAGTTTTTAAAATAAGCCAACCCAAAATAAGCCCAGACCTAAACAACTTATATATATAATCTCAAAATAAGCAATACGAAATAAGCTACAAATTATCCTACCAATAAGCTAATAGAGATGATGTGACAAGAAAGCATAGAGCTTTTTGGAGGGAATAAGCTAAATTTTTTTAAGCCGTGGCCCTTTTTTCCAAATAAGTTCAAAAATAACAAGATGAAACCACAAACTACACTTTGAACCAACACTAAGCAAAGAAAAAAAACTATAACTTTTAATCTCCAATTCGAATATTGCCTACTATAAAAATGAATTCGCTTTTCTTATCTGAATACAACAATCGTTAAACACAAAACAAGGCCCAAAAAGCCCAATACAAATGTTACTTTGAAACGTTTTTTCTTAACAAAATGTTGATAACACTTTTTCACAAACAAATTCACTTTTTGACAAAATCAAAATGCAGATGTGTATGAACCAAAAATGATTTAAAAAAATCACAAAACGCATTCAAAATCGTCCCCTGGTTAGCTCTTGATACCACTTGATAACTTTATTAATCACACATCAAACAAGAAGAAAATGGATAAGAATTTAGAAAGAGAAAGCTAAAGAGAGAAGTGGAAGAAAGAAGAGAGGATGGATTATCATTAGCTAGTGAGAAGAACAAATGAGAACCAACCCTCCCTAACCTGCTAGGGAGGGGTTTATATAGGGTGCTTGGATGCCTATATGTTTCCATGGGCAGGGCTCGGGTTTTGGTTGGGCTTAAGCCCGAAACACATATAATATTAGATTAAATAATGAGCCAGATACCCGTTCTAGCCTATTACAACGTACATAATATAATGATCGAGACTTCCTTGTTCGACTCAATATTTTGAGGCTAACAGACTCTTGTACCAAAGAACACTTAGATCTCTAGCCCAAGACAAAAGTAATTTCTTTTATTTTCTCTCAACCATACAACCAAAAAATGTCGGTGAAGCATCAAAGGATAAAAGCTGGGTAGTTTCCATGCAAGAAGAATTAAATCAATTCACCATAAATGATGTTTGGGAGTTAATTCCACAACCTAAGTTTTTGACTATTATAGGAACCAAATGGGTATTTAGAAATAAACTTGATGAAAATAGCATCGTGTATAGGAATAAGGCTAGATTAGTAGCACAAGGCTATAATCAACAAGAAGATATTGTTTATGATGAGACATATGCTCCGATAGCTAGATTGGAGTCAGTTAGGATTTTATTAGCTTATACTTGTGCATTAGATTTTAAGCTGTTCCAAATGGACGTAAAAAGTGCATTCCTAAATGGTTTTATCAGTGAGTAGGTATACGTGGCACAACCTTCGAGATTCATTTATTTTGAAAAACCTAATCATGTTTACAAACTTAAGAAAGCATTATATGGTCTTAAGCAAGATCCTAAAGCTTAGTACGATAGGTTAAAAGCTTTTCTTATTATACATGAATATAACATGGGAATGGTAGATAATACACTTTTTACAATGAAGAAAGTTTCAAATCTCATCATCGTTCAAATATATGTCGACGACATTATATAGGTTTAACTTGTCAAGAGTTGTGTGATGACTTCGCTAAAATCATGCACGATGAGTTTCAAATGAGCATGATAGGTGAACTAAAGTTCTTCATTGGTTTACAAATAAAACAATTAGAAGATGATATTTTATTTAATCAATCTAAATATATAAATAAAATGCTTAAGAAATTTAATTTAGAAAAGTGTAAACCAACTAAAACGCCTATGTCCTCGGATACAAAACTCACGAAGGATGAAGAAGGTGAGTCTGTGGACAACACTAAGTATAAGGGCATGATATGTAGTTTATTATACCTAACGACGAGTAGGCCCGATAGCATGTTTAGTGTCTGTCTTTATGCATGCTTCCAAGAGGATCTCAAAAACTCTCACCTTGAAGCGGTTAGGCGTATCTTCTGATACATTAAAGGCACTACGCACTTAGGATTATGCTATCCTAAGGGGACCAACATAGAAACTATAGTATATTCCTACTCTCATCATGCGAGAGATTATGTGGATCGAATTAAGCACTAGTGGTATTTGTACGTTTATGGGATGTTGTTTAACATCTTAGTTTTCGAAGAAGCAAACCGCTCTTGATATCTCTACAACTGAAGCCGAATACGTAAGCGTCAGAAAGGCAAGTCAACAAGCACTATGGATGAAACAAGATCTTATCGACTACAACATCAACCTCGGCGACATTTCGTTTATGTGCGACAATAAAGGCGCCATCGACTTAAGCAAAAACCCCGTGTAACATTCGTGTATAAAACACATCAAAATCCGTCATCATTTCCTTTGCGACAATGTTCAAAAAGGAAACATTTGTATTGAAAAAGTCACGTTCGAAGACAACATTGCCGACATTCTAACTAAACCTTTTAAAACATAAACTGTTTAATTATTTAAGTTTAGGATTGGGAATGATGTTACACATCTCGTAAAAAGTTATGTGTTTCTAATTGTCTCATACAAAATTAAATCCACTCCTTTTCACTCGAAAACTTAATTATTTCATTCGAAATATTTAAGCACTTTTAATTCGCAAAAAGCAAAATTAAAATGTTACTCCTGCATAAAAAATCCATCAGCTGAGGACGGTCCCATATTGTTGGGCAGTCTCAGATTTATCAAAGTCGGTCCCATATCAATATGCGACCGCCAACTGATCAGACAAACACCCCTAATCTTTTTAACTTTTCATTTTTTAAAAAAACCAAAAACCAATGTGCTGCTGCAATGAACCAAAACCTAAAACACCAAAATCCCATCTTTTAAGAGAAACTTGAATGGCTGGGAAGGGTTGTGCAGTGCATCACTGGGTACATAATGTCTTTCTTCAATACCAGTATTCATCTTTGTGAAGACTGATGGCATATGTATTATCCCAGTTTCTGCCAAAGTTTTATGGAGGGCTTCTTTCTTTTTACCATTTACATAATATTTCTTTTTCATTCTTCAACCCTGTGGAAACTAGAAAGGGGAGGGTTGAATAGTTCTTACCATTTTAAAATTGAAACTTAGATTGTCTTGCTTATGTGAATTCAAGAGATATATACGTATGTATATGATGACGATGTAATAAATAAGTAAATGCAGAATGTATATAAGTAAAGATAGGAACGATCAAACCAAAGACACGATGATTTATAGTGGTTCGGCTACAAAGCTCCTCTTTACCCTACTCCACTTCCCCGAGTACCCAACTCTAAAGTTTTCTTCACTTTGTCAACAAGCTCCCTTTAGGCAGAGAAAACCGTACACGTCGCTTACACTTTTTCTGGTACTAAGCTAAATGCCGAGTATTACTTCAAGATAGAACCAATCTAATACACTACGTATTTTAAGGCCTAAAATACTAACCTAACATACACATATGATAACAAAAGACAAATATATGAAGGTGGATAAATATCACAAGTGTGATGACTCAACTAAACTAATAACACTTGAAGCTTGAAGTCTTCTTTGTGTTCTTTACTAAAGGGTGGAATGATTGGATCACTTGTAATGGATTATATAATAAGTATCAGAGAAAATAAATATGCAAAAGAAAAGATGGAAAAGGGTAAAGCAAATGAAAACATTTGGTTCCTATTTATAGGCGATTTTGAAATTCAAAATTCTGGCATGGTTGTCAAACACACGGATCCACGGATCTGCCGTAGCCTGGATCCGTCTTTGGTTATGGTAGATCTGTGTGACACAGATAGCTATTATTTTGTATTTTAGTGATTAACCCTAAATCTTTACAAAATATTCTTATGTACTTAAAAATCAGATTTATTATATTCTTCTAGAAGAAAATATTTCTTAACATGAAAATGGAAAGATTTTCTGTATTTAGGAAGATTTGGAAAGATTATTTCTATTTATGGTAAATCTTATTTTGTCTTATTGATTAGTATAAGCAGCTTATAATTAATCATGTGTTTACTTGAAATCATATGATTAGAGATAGTTTATGGAAATGATTATGTTTGTATGCAAGAAAAAATATTTTTCTTTGATCATTAACTACGCTTTATAATGCCATATTTATACCTTAAATGATTTGTCGTCAGCAAGTAAACTTACGACTAAATAATTTGTTTACGTAAACTTTTACGTAGTGTGACATTATATTTGTTATTATCAAAACTCGAAGATCATTAAATATAAATATCATTTTTACGCAAATATTTGTATTAAAAATCTCCATCTTTTTAATGATGACAAAATATAAACTCATATTATTAAAAGTGTACTAAATAAGTATTTAGTAGTTGAGTTTAAATATCTTCTCCCCCTTTTTGTTGAAGCAAAAAGTTTTGTGGAGGCGCGGTTGCAAGTCGTATTTGATGAATGCAAAGTAACGCCGTGACGAATGCAAAGTAAAAATAAGACGTTTTGCAAGTGCTCACCCTCTGTATATTCTCTCCCTTGCATCTGTTTGATTTTTTTAGGGCATCTGTTTGGTTTTCTGGGTTTTCTAGCAAAATATAGTTTTCCCTAGAACCCATCCCTATATATATATATATATATATATATATATTGGTGGTTTAAAATGGTTAAATAAATGTAATAATTATTATTA
>BQNB010011951.1:49277-80250 GCA_026074375.1 Tanacetum coccineum
ATAAATCACCGAACCATAAGTTTATCAATTGATTATTTACATAAATTAGGACGCTTCTTTATGCAAATAATGAATTATAAATGAGTGGGCTTAATGGTATCCGATATGAGACGAGTAAGAACCTGAACTCAATCATCACCGAAATTCCTTAAAAGGTCTAGAGACACAATCGTGTCTTACCACTCGGCAGAATCTTAAGGCCTCACTTGGAACTACCTTATCTCATTCTTGAGTTATTACTCTTGCCGTTGCCAATCCTCGCAATCATGAACTGTTCGTGGAACTAACAGACTTGTTAAACACCTGAACTAATGGAGCTGATTCATCGAACTAACGACTGAGTACCATAATCCGCCGATTATCGCATAAGCTCTCTCGCGAGCTCCTTTCAATTATTGAACTTTATTCTGGGGATATTGTTTCTCGGAGGGTCCTCACCCTCTGCATCCCATCACCGTTTGTTATAGTTATCGTCGTTATGGTTGCTGTTGTTGGGTCCTGGAGTGGTCCCAGATCGTACAAACTTTATCAACTAAGTGATGAAACCCACGTCAAACCAGATAAGTTGGGTACTTACATCCATAAGTCACGTTGAAGTGAATTATCGAACCTTACAGATAGCAGAAACGAGACTCTGCCTTAAGACATTTATGACTTTGTATAGACATAACCACGCAGCACGTTGATGTGGATATCTTCGAACAATTAAGATAGTAGAAACGAGACTCTGCCTTAAGACATAACCACGCGACTACACATTCTCCTTTGGTGTGTTCACTATTAAGAGGCTTTCTTCATAAAGCACTTATACCAATAATAAACCTGGTAATGATGTTTCTCTAAGATACCTATTCTAATGGATTGGATATCCTGGTCAACCTAGCCGAAATTTATGTATATTAAGAGGTGTAGAAAGCACCATATATTGCTGAATAGAGTTATCAGCGTCTTGTTCAACTGGTTTAGTAAATTTAAGTCATTTTCTTCGACACTCTAAGCGGGATATCAACAAATTTATATATCGGGACGATATTTCTTTAAGGGGTTAGGGTACTGTAACATCCGAGAATTTTTGGATTTTTAAGATAACTATTTTACCCCTTTGACTTTTAGGCCTAGCTTGACTTACAAGAACAACCATCTAAATCACGTCTTCACGGCTCGGACCCTGAAGTAATTCGGATGTGAAACGACATTCCTGACAACTTTTCAGTTTTGCCCGAGACCTGGAAACGAGCCGAAAAGGGCTAAAACAGCACCGCAAAGATTAAACGAACAATACACAGCGCGGACACACAAAAACAATTAAATTTGTTTTTAATTATCAGTATTTATTTAATAAAAATATTAAATAAATTGGCCATCATTTTAATTAAAAGCGTTGCGGATAACGCGAATACTCGAGTTGAAATCCAAATTTTATTTCGGACAAGACGAAACCGGTTCACAAAATGAATAACAGATATTTTATTAAATGTTATAAAATATTTATGAAAAATTATCAAGTAAATACTCATTTTTATCAGAAAAATGATTCGGAAAACAATGGCGCAAGTTTCAAGATTTGAATCGTCCGTTAGGTCGCTCAAATGAGTCCCGAACCGTTTTTATAAAAACTATAATAAAAATGTTACACTTTAACCCCTCAACTATTTCAAATTGGCACTTTTAATATAAAGTTTTAATATATATAAAAATTTTATATACATCTTTTTCATTTCTATCTTATATTTACACACACTCTTCCTAAAAATCTCTCTCTCCCTCCCATTTGACCGGCCGCCGGCCACCACCATCTCCGGCCGCCGTCACCACCGCGCCGCCGCCGGAATACTTTTCCGGCGGGATTTTTCCGGCAAGCTTCAACATTCCTCGTCGTCACCGGATCTATCCTATCTACCCACTTACTCGTGGCCACGCGCCACTCCGGCAGCTTCACCGCCGCTGCCACCATGATTATTCTACCACCATCATCATCTTCCTCTTCACCCCAACATCACCACGCCATCAACCACCGAGACCACCACCCAAGGGTGCGTCCGGTTTGGTTATAACAGCAGCAGGGGGTGTTCGTTTGGTTTGTGGGTTTACAACACTTAGGGCGCGTTTGGTTTCGTGGTATATCACCACCGGGTGCGTCGGTTTGGGTATAACAGCCGAAGAAGTTGGGTCCGGGTATAGCACCACAAGGGTGGTTGTTCGTTGGCTGCCTCCCCACCGGAAACACCACCACAACCGCCACCTCCCAAGGGTGCGTTTGTTTAGGGGTGTTTGTCTTGGTTGTTTCGGTACAGCCACACCACGTGCGTGTGGTTTGTATTTCTATCATCAAGGGTGGGTTCGGTTCGATTGTCACACCGATTAGAGTGTGTTTGTTTGGCTGTTATAAACAGCCGTGGGGAGGGGGTGTTTGTTTGTTTGGTTGTTCGGTGCAAGGCAGCCGCAGGGGGGAGGGGTGTCGGGTCGGGCTGTGGGACAGCCAGGGTCGCGTTGGGTTTAGCAGCCAGGGGTGTACGTTATGAGTGGTGTGGTTGGGTTATGTGCTAACAGTCGGGGACCAGCCGGGGGGTTGGGCTGTCGGGATGGGTTAGCAGCTAGGGGTGTTTGATTGTGGGTTCAGCTAGGGGTATTTGTTTCGATGGGTTTGGTTTGCGTGTGGGTTTGTTTGGTTATAAAACCAAAGGGGTGCGTCGGGTTTAGCTGTTGGAACAGCGGGTCGGGTTGTCGGGTTTGGTTTGCAACAAAATGGGGCTGTTTGGGTTCACAGCCGGGGGTGCGTTTGGCCGTGACATAGCATTAGGGTGCGTGTGGGCTCTCAGCCGCACCACAAGGATGTGTATGGTTTGGGTTGTTCTCGGCACCGAGGGTGCGTGTGGGGTCCAGGTCAGCCGCCAAGGGATGCGTTTGGTTGGGGCTGTCACCGCACAAAAAGGGGCTGTTTGGTTGGGTGGCAGCCACCACAGCGGGGTCCGTTTGGTTTGTAACAAATTAGGGCCCGTTTGGTATAGTGGCAGCCAAACGGGGGTGTTTGGTTCGGATTAAGCATAACTAGGGCGCGTTTGTTTCGCGGGTCAGTCGACTAGGGTGCGTTGGGTTTATAGCAATTAGGGGTGTTTGTTTTGAGTTTGGCACGAGTAGGGCGCGTTTGGATCAACGAGGAAACAACGAGGGTTTGTTTGGTTTATATTATCAAAACGACAAATAAAAATAACTTAAGTTTTAATAAATATTAAAACTGGATAACTATTATTTGGTGGTTTTTAAAATGGTTAAATAAATATAATATTTATTAAGTGAGTTAAGATGAATTAACAATAAATATATATTAAAATTTTATGAATATAAAATTTTAACGAGATTTATAATTTATAAATCGGAACAAAAGGGCGGTTAAGGGTTATATAAATACAATATTTATTAGTTTGTGAGTTTCGATATAACAACGTGAATATATATGTCATATCTGATAAACGCGGGAGTTGGAAAAATGGAAACGTGAATACTTGCAACATATATATTATAACTAGAAAGCGCGTGCATTTGAAATATTGAAAAACGAATGATTTCAATATATATTGATTAAAGGGAAAACGTAGAGTTTTAAGAAAACGGAAAACGTTATATAAACGGGAAAGTCATGAAGAAATTTTATATAAATTTCTATATTATTAATGGTTTACTAAAACTTATAATATATTAGAAACCGATAAAGACATTAAAGTTATATTTTAAGGTATATTAAAATATAACTACATCATAACTTGACAACGAACGAAAAACTATACTTTTACATTGAGATAACCATTTTAGACGCGACCTGTCGAAGAAACGAAATATAAGTTTATAAAATATTATCTTATATTTTATAATTTTCAGCTAGAAAGTAACACCATAACTATTGTAAAAGTTTTACAAACGTCGTGTGTTTAATTTATAACTTAAAGACGTGTGTCTACAAGGACTTCTTAATAATTAAATGAGCTGTCGAAATAATTGGTTAATTATTTACTATCACTTTTTATACTTGCAAAGTATTATACAGTTCACATTAATCATTGAGTTGTCTGTCTTTATTATATAATTCACGGTAAGAATTATATAAGGGTTATTTTTCATATGTAATATATAAAGTATATATTTTGACAGTCATTTTTGGTCACAAAATGCATACTATACATTTGAAATGGCATTTCGGATTAGCTTAGGCTGAATGGAACTAAGCAATAAAATATAACTGCCCGGTGTTTCTTGGAGGGGACACCGGTAACGGGAGTACATATTTTTACATTACTGCCCGGGTGTTCTTGGAGGGGACACCGGTAACGGGAGTATATACGCATTATTTGTATCACTACCTTGTTGGGTTTATTCTAGTGTTAGCTCTGTCTTAGTCTGCATTATTCCCATTCTCACTTTCACTCATTTTGTATCATAACTAAGGACTTCTATTCTATCTAATGGAATATCCTTGGGTAGATCCCTTTGGTTTTGGTTGGATTATGGGAACGAATACCTATACTTAACCACCTTATAACTCTGATAAAAGTAAGTACATGGTTGGTCTTTGGGTATTGTTCTCATTGCCTTAAAACCTTTTGAAAAACTCAATCAAGGTACTTATGATATAAATCAAAACAGTTGTACCTTGATAGTTTTTACTCTTCAGAAATGCTCCACCTCAACACATGTATCGATAACCAAAATTGTTTAGCATGGTGAGAGAGGAGGCCGCACTAGAGTCTTTAATGATCACATATTATAATTTGCATATTTTAATCATATTTTCTTCCCTTATCAAAAATGTCAAATCTTTTGATATTTTGGATATCAGTTAATTCAAATTTGTTTGAAAACTATTAGGGGAGAAAAATAGTTTGATTATTAGCAAGCCTTATTAGGAATATTTTAATGCCCCCTAATACGTGGTAAACGTGTCGAGTAATAATATAGTATTTCCCGTTAGATAAAAGAATCACTTGAGGACAAGTAATAATTAAATCTTCCAGATTCGTGTCTATTAGGATATCAATTCATCACCAACATACATGAAAATAAGGAAAACTCTTAGAAAGAGAAAGAGGTTTTAGAGAGAGAAATAAAAGAAAGAAAAATGGTGACTTCTATTATGAGAAAATGAGAAGCAACACCCTCCTAACATGCTAGGAGGGTTGTAATTATACTACAAAGAGTATGGACTCCTTGTTGGGTCGTTTGGGCTTTTAATGGACCGAACTAATGGGCTTTAGCTCGACACCTAGGCCCAATTAGCTTAAATGAATTCCCGTAAACTACAAGGCTCGGGAATATTAATGACCATCACTTTACATAAAAACAAGTCTAACAATCTCCCCCCTAAGAGGTGGTCATTATACTTATGGCTTCACGTCTTGTGACATCTTGAATCTTAGAGCCTTGCGTTCTTGGGAATTCTTTTGAGGTTCCTTTTGCATGATTGTGATCTTGGATCTTGAACTTTAACTGGATATTCTTTAACAAAATAATGATATCATGGTCTTTGGCCTTGATTTGTCTTGACTTCTGAGATCTCTAAATCTTTATCCTTGAATCTTTATGCCGCCTTACGATATGGTGTCTCCACCCTCATGCTCAAGGTCTTGAAAGCTTGCTAACAATCTCCATCAAAATTTTCTTTGACATGATTACTTGTACCACATAATGGACGGAGTAGTACTTAATCCACTTGTAAGATATATCTTTGTTATTGCCCGGCAATCTTGTCCATTATGTTCTTTTGAGGAAGTGCTTGTACATCAGAGATTGCGAAAGACATTGACACATGTACTTGAGCTTTCATCATGTATTTATCTTTGTTGATTGAGCATGAGGTGGTGAATCTTGACTCAGCTAGAATGAGGTTGTAACGTCGTCACTTATGCCGGAAAATTGACAACCTCCTGTTGTGGATTTCCTGTTGTGGATTTCCTATCAAGACTAGCACCAACATAGTCACTATCTAAAAAGGCTTCTAAGTCAAATGGTGAATCTCTAGGATACCAAAGGCCCAATTTAGTTTGACCTTTCAAGTATCTAAAGATCCTCTTCACAGCATAAAGATGTGAGGTTTTAGGGGTAACTTGGAACCTTGCACAAGCACAAACAGCAAAAGTTATGTTTGGTCTAGAAGCTGTTAGGTACATCAATGATCCAATCATTGATCTGTATAAATGAACATCCACACTATCAACTTCTTCATCCTTGACCAATGCCTTGTTAGGTTCCATAAGAGTGCTTGCTGTCTTCATAGTGGCAAAATCAAACTTCTTCAATATTTCAGCCACATATTTGTCTTGGCTAATGAAGATTCCATCCTCCTTCTGTTGTACTTGCAATACTAAGAAAAAAGTGAGTTCCACTATATAACTCATTTGGAATCTTTTGTGCATCAAACCTTCAAACACATCACATAAAGACTTCTTTATGGACCCAAAGATGATATCATCAACATACACCTGTACTAACAAGATATCACCTTTGTCCTTCTTGATGAACAAAGTCTTATCTATAGTGCCTCTTCTAAATCCATTTTTAATTAAGTAGGTAGACAAGGTCTCATACCAGGCTTTAGGAGCTTGATGTAGACCATATAGAGCTTTTTCTACCTTATACACTTTGTTAGGGAACTGTGGATCTTCAAAACTAAAAGGTTGGCAAACATATACCTCCTCTTCAATAGTACCATATAAGAAGGTACTCTTCACATCCATCTGGTACACAATGAACCCCATAAATGATGCATAGGCCAAAAATAACCTGATTGCTTCTATCCTAGCAACAGGAGCAAAAACCTCATCATAATCAATGCCTTCTTCTTGGGTGTAACCTTGTGCAACCAGTCTTGCCTTGTTTCTAATGACAATTCCTCTCTCATCTTTCTTATTTCTAAAGACCCATTTGGTTCCAATTGCCCTCTTGCCATTAGGTAAATCCACCAGAGTCCAAACCTTTTGAAGTTTAAATTGCAGAAGCTCCTCTTGCATTGCTTCTACCCAGCTTGGATCTGCCAAAGCTTGAATCACTTTCTTGGGTTCTTTTTAAGAGAGAAAACAAGCAAATAAGTAGTTTTGATAATCTTTGTGATTTGTTCTCCTCTACATATTAATGTAACTAACCATAGCATGTTCATCAGAAATCTTGGTCATTCTCTTTGTTTGAATAGCTGAATTTAAGTCTTTAATGATCTGGTCTTTAGGACGATCCTTGTCAATTCTTGTTATGGGAATAGGACTGACATTCATGGTTGTTTCCTAGTTGTTGAGGTCAGCTTCTGCACCCACATCTTCATTATCATAAGCATTACCAAAAATTCCAGTATCATTAATTGAAAACACCATTTGGAATATGTGGAAGAGCAAATGCATTTTTAAAAAGAGAAAATCGTTCAAATAGATGATCCTCAAATGCATTATAAGGTTTAGCAGCATTAACTGGTGATGATGGATCATCATTAGTAAAAGATGGTCTAGCAGCACTAACAGGTGTACCAACAGTATTAAAACTATTAGTACTGTTAGTGTTCTTTTCCTGTTGAAGTAGCCTTTCAAACTCACTTCATGTGTCTTGTTCATCCTCCTTACCTTTATCAGAAGCTCCACTTTCATTCACTTCTGTAGGCTTCATACTAACATCTTCTTCACTATCCTTAGGACCTTGAGAGATTAATGGACCAGTTTTGCAGAAAGGTATCAGGATGTACTCTTATTCAAGTTCTATCTTCTTTTCAGCTTGACCTGCAACAATATTATCTTTAGTTCCCGTAATACCATTAGTTTGATTTTCTACAACAACTGGCATATAGTTCATAGATTTTGTCAAAGAATCAACATCAAAAAGCCAGTCTGGTCCATTTCCTATCACATTAGGTGCATTTTCAAGAAATCTAATGTTTAAGGTCTCTTCAACTATCCTGGTCCTCTTGTTAAATACTCTTATGGCTTTGCTAACCATAGAGTACCCAATAAAAAATCCCTCATCAGCTTTTCCATCAAACTTGCCTAGATGATCCATGGTATTTAAGATGGTAACAGGACACCCAAAAGGTTTCATAAAGTCTATCAATGGAGTTATTTCATGAATAAGTTCATAAGGTGTCTTGTTATGAGGCTTAATGACTGAGACTCTATTTAGCACATAGCAAGCAGTATTAACTGCTTCAGCCCAAAAGGTGGTTGGTAACTTAGAGTCAACTAACATAGTTCTTGCAGCCTCTATTAGTGTTCTATTCTTCCTCTCAGCAACACCATTCTGCTAAGGAGTCCTAGCAACACTGAATTCCCTCTTAATCCCCATCATTTCACAAAGCTGATTCATTACACTATTTTTGAACTCAGTTCCATTGTCACTTCTGATAACTTTGACTTTGTGGTCTAGTTGATTTTCTATTTCTGTTATGAAGGTCTTTAATATCCCACTAGTTTCATCCTTTGTAACACCCTCATAAAATTACAACGAAGCGGAATACCACTTTGGGGTGTTACTTCCTAGTATAAAGTACAAGTTACAGAAAACGACCTCAAAAGAGACGTTAATAAAATGTCACATTCGATTTAAATAAATCAGAGTAAATTCAGGTCCCAATAATTTATTTTTAACAAAAGTTACAAGAGTTTAAACATGACTCCTTTGTATATTTTAATAATAAATGGTTGTCGAATGTGAAGAAAAACCAAGTCTTTAAAGTTTTGATATCCGCGCGACTCGAATGCTCCCAATGCTCAGCTAGCAATATAATAACCTGAGAAAATACATGCAAAAACGTCAACAATAATGTTGGTGAATTCATAAGTTTAAGTAAAAACAACATTGAAATAATTCAAGTAAATAATTCTGTAAGAAAAGCAGCGCTACAACATTTCAAAGTTATTCGATAAATCAAGTAATATTTAATAGTGGACCACAAGGTTTAAGATCAGTCAACGACAGTATTTCAAAGTATAATTCAACATTACCGCATTGAGCTCATGACACCGAAACCTTAACAATAACCCATATAAAATGCAAATACAGTTGCCCCAGTACTAGGTATTATTGCCTCATACCTAAGATTCTCAATACAAATTGCCCGTTAAAAAGGTGCTCGAAAGAATTCGATTCAGACCTCGGACGGGGTTGTCAAACCCAATAGATCTATTAAATGTACTAGCGTTCACCCCTACAGGGCAATTAACGGTTGATGAAGTTAGGGACTTTGGCAATATCAACTCATGCAGATAATTTCATAATCGGGTCAGTTATACCCTTCAAGCACTTTTGTTCCATTAGTAAAACAAATAATGTGTCCAAAACTCACGGTTTCATAAATAGATAATCAATGATCTCAATCATGCAGTAAGCAACTCAAGCTTTAATAAAATCAGTAGTAAACAACCATGTATCAAACATGTATTAGAAATCATGTGGTAGGCAAGTAAAAGCTTTAGTAAAAACATTCATGTAGCGCTCATGTAGTAGAAATCAATAAGTTTACTAGTAAAACGAGCATGTATTCTCACCCTGAAAATAGTTCTGAAAACCATTAAAGTAGAAAAGGTGGGGCTATGAACTCATCGTAAGTGGATGATCGAAGAGAAAACAACAATGAGAAGATGACTCCAAATATTAGTCGAGACCTATAAAGCAATTCGCGACTTAGAATGATATATGATATCATTATAATAGAATAGTTATACAATACTAGTTAAAGAATCCGAAACATAAACAATATTGCACCAAGACTAAACCAAAGTGTTTTTATAAAGTATAATGATGTCTAACCTGAGGTCAAACTAAAATAAACATCTACTAAGTCTCGTCCCTTAATTCCTATCTCAATTGGATGTGGTCACACTTTTCATTTTTCCAATCCTAGACGTAAAAGTCAATTTTCTGATTTTAGTCATTTTCAAGAGAGCATAAATCCTAAACCATAAAAGATATAGACATGAGGCTTTCACCCCTGGAAAGGCCTTGAAGTCTATTTTCCAGAACATTAAGCCTCAAACTCCAAATGTTTACCAATTTTTAGAAAAGGACAATTTACTATTGCTAACTCAAAACAGAAAACTACCGTTTGCAGAATTTAGCCATGATCACCGGACCATATATATCATTCTATAAAAGATATAAAGGTGAGGTTTTCACCCCTGGAAAACCACATGAATCTAGTTTTCAAAACATTAAGCCAATCATTCAACTCATTTACCAATCAACGGGAAATCAACTTTTACTAACCGAAGGTCAAACCAGATTTTTAACTGAATTTCTTGGTTTTGCCGTTTTAGTCATAAATCCTAAACTAAAATAGCAATGAATGTGAGGCCAAGTGCTGGAGCTTCTATAAGATGTCTATCATTGACCCAAGCTTTAAAACCTAAACTTTTAGTTCAAAAACCCTGACATTAACATGCTTTCTAATCGAAGGTCCAGAATTGACCCATGTTCGTATTTTGACCATAACTCCCTCATACAGAGGAATTGGTTGAGCATCCAACTATCTCATGATGCCAAGACCTATATATATTCACCCATAAAATTATCTCATAGGCTCCAGGCCAAAATTTTGGAGAACAAGCTCCGTTTACCTGCTGTCCCAAAACAGCCCGCAAAATCCTATTCTAAATCAACCAATAACACATCTAAATCTTCAATTGAGCCATCACAAGGCCAAGATACTTCAATGCAATCTATCCCATAACCATTACACCTCACTTACACTAATTTATCAAGATCAGATCAAACCCAATAATCCTAACAAACCTAGGCTGACAGAATAGTCGCATCAAAAACTCAAATTCCCAAAACATGCAAAACAAGTACAAAAAGTATAATAACTAAAAATTATAAGGGGCTTACAATGCTATGAAGACAAGAGAATGATCAAGAACACAAAACCCTATATGGGTGTGTGTTAGCCGCGGCTCCAACCAAACCAAACAAGCAAACCCTAAACTTTTTATAACCCTAATCTTGCGACAATCACCCAATAACACCTTTTAAGTCATCTTGAAACACCAAGAATAAGATCAAACTCACATCTTGAAATCTTAAAAATAATTAATTTTCCAAACTAGTTTGCATGAGGTTTTTATGAACAAAGGATGAACAAGGGTTAATTTATGGATGTTTTAGGAGTATGTAGAAGTGATTTGGGAGAAAAAAAAATGTTAATGGTGGATTGTTGTTGTTGTTGGTTCGACAGTAGCAAGGAGAGGGAGGGAGTAGGGATTTTTTTTTCTTTCTAGTTGACGTCGAACTATGTGTGGGGTTAGAGTGATGATGGGCTTTTATACTAAATTGGACATGTAAACTAGTCAAGTCAAGTTCCTGGAATCAAAATTTGTGTTGGTGTGGATTGGGCTATAGGGGGCGGCAAGGGGAGGGGATTGGGCCAAGCTTATATATATTTTTTTTGTTAAAATTTGATGTATTATTTTGTACAAGTAAGAGTTTTAAGGTAACTAATGTTTATACAAAGAAATGTTTTTAACAGATTTTCGGCTAGAACAGCGGGGATGAAGCAAGGATTATAAAAATAAAAATTTCGAGCCAACGAGGCAAAAATATTGAATTTTTAACTTCTTAGAATATTTAAACGGATAACGACCCTAAGCACGGCTCGCGAATTATTAAAACGGTCGAATTTTACAAACGACAAAAAGTTCAAAACTCAGAAATTTTAACTCAAAGTAAATAGAAATTAGTCAGATCAATATTGTCCTCGAAAACGCGAAATTTATAACTACAGCATTTGTTTTCTTTATCAAAACACGATAGTTAAAATATAAAAATTTTAAAAAAAACACTAAATTTTGACGCGGGTTCGGCCAAACGCGAATAAAAGTCGAAAAGTACTAAAATAAAAGTAAATAATATCTCGAAGTTAAAATATGAAATTGTTGATTTCTTAAATGATTTAACGGATAAATATCCAAAGCATGATGCGGAAAATTGTAAGATTCGCGAGGGTTTTAAAATTAACGATTTTAATAAAAATCGATTAAGAAAGTGAAATGAATGATTAAAATTTATGATTTATTTATAAATTTAAATTAAGTAGTGACCTTAATTACGGTGTTTTACATCCTCCCCTCCTTACAAGAGCGCCGTCTCGGTGCTCAATTCGCCTTATTCGTCGTATGGTTACTTGTGAAGAGATGAGGATACACTTAGGTCCTTGGTGGAGGTTTTTAACGAAAATTGAATGAACAAAAGTCAAACATCAAATATATGAAATGAATACGAGCAAAAGGATTGAGTGCCGTGAGAATTCTTAAAAGGAAGGATAAAATACATGACTAAAACAAAGCCATTGGAAATGAATTGTTTTGAAAAGTCGTCAATTCTTGGGAATGGTTAGGGTTCATTACGATTAGCTTATCAAGTTAGCGGAGGTCGATATACATTTGAAAACAAATCCATATAACAAATTATGAGTCGAAAGAAGTTCATAGCCTAAAGAATGATTCGTACAAATGAACGCACGCTATGTCGGATACACATAAGCCCAGTCATTCACAATTCGTCACTTACATAAAGAGGCGTCCCAATCCATATAAGTGATGAATTATGAACTTATGGTTCGGTGGTTTATAATACCCTTATTCAAATGAAGAAGCGTCCTAATTCATTTCAATAAGACGATTATAAATCATCCTACTTAAGCATGGCCGACACAAAACACAATATCAAAACAATGTCACAATAAGTAAAAAGGAGTGTCTACTTGACGACATGATTCTTCAAAATCATAAGAGGTAACAAGAAGAGTAATGAGACGTTAGTCCATCATGTTCCAAAGGTAAGTGCCAAAAGACGGCACGATCCAAAGTGACAAGATAAAGCCGTACTTCAATCAATTGGAAGATTTCAAAACAATGGATTACAAACACAACATACGCGATTCAAAAGCATAAGAAGAGTGTTCGGACCCGAAGTCCAACAATAAAATAACTAGTGGAATTGAGAAAGTACACCGAATGTCAATATTATCAAAAAGGAAATAAAATAAAGTCACGTTAATGTTTCGGAGATCACCGCATCGCTCATAAAATATCAAAGAAAAAGAACTTATTAAGACTTACCATAGTACTATACACATATGTAGGTAATTATCCTTACATAAACATTTCTGCCCTTTGCAATCTGACTTAATGGACCTATATGTCAAAATTCGTAATAGGTATAAAGTTTAGGGTTTTGAAAACGACCTAGTTCGCTATAACGAGTGCTCTGATACCACTCTGTAACACCCCCATAAAATTACAACGCAGCGGAATACCACTTTGGGCTGCTACTTCATAGTTCATACACACAAGTTATAGAAAACGACGTCAAAAGAGACGTTTAATAAAATGTCACATTTGATTTAATAAATATCAAAGTAAATTTAGGTCCTAATAATTTATGATTTAACAAGATTACAAGGTTTCAATCGTGACTCATTTTGTATATTTAAGGAAAAATAGTTATCGAATGTGAAGGAAACTGAGTCCTTGAGTTTTGTTGATATCCACGCGTCTTGAATGCTCCTAATGCTCAGCTAGCAAAATAATAACCTGAGAAAATACATGCAAAAACGTCAATAATAATGTTGATGAATTCAAAGGTTTAAGTAAAAGCAGCATTGAAATAAATCAATAAGTATTCAGTAAAAAAAGTAGCGTTACCACATTTCAAAGAATTATTTTTGAAATTCAATTAGTGATTCAATAAATCAAGTAATGTTTAATAGTGGACCACAAGGTTTAAGATCAGCCAGCACAAATGCAACTAATTGCAATGGTCAGAAATGAATTAATATATTATCGCATTAAGCTCATGCCACCGAAACGTTAACTAAGCATATAAAATATGCATATTATTTACCCCTCAACTAGGTAATATTGCAATATACCTTAAGAAATTCTCAATACAAAATGTCCTTTAGGGGTGCTCGCGCCATGGATGTCACAACCTCAGATAGGGCAGTCACAGCCCAATAGATCTACTTAATGTACTAGCGCTTACCCATCATAGGTAATTAACATTGCATGAAATTCGGGGCCTTTTTGCAATAGGCACTCATGCAGATAAACTCATAATCGGGTCAAGCATACCCTTCAAGCACTTGTGTCTAATTTAAAACAAGTAATATGTTTAAAAACTCACAGTTTTATAAATAGATAAACAATGATCTCTAATCATTTAGTAAGCAATTCAAGCTTAAATAAATTCAATGGTATACAACCATATATCAAATATGTATTAGAAATCATGTGAAGAGCAAGTAAAGTCTTTAGTAAAAATATTCATGTAACGCTTATGAAATTGGAATCAATAAGTTATTTGGTAAAACGAGCATGTATTCTCACCCCGAAAATAGTTATGAAAACCATTCAAGAAGAAAAGATGGGGCTATGAACTCACCGTAAGTGGATGATCGAAGAGAAACCAACAATGAGCAGATGAATCCAAATATTAGTCAAGACCTATAAAGCAAGTCGCGACTTAGAATGATATATGATATCATTATAATAGAATAGTTATACAACACTAGTTAAAGAATTCGAAACATAAACAATATTGCACCAAGACTAAACCAAAGTGTTTTTATAAAGTATAATGATGTCTAACCTGAGGTCAAACTAAAATAAACATCTACTAAGTCTCGTCCCTTAATTCCTATCTCAATTGGATGTGGTCACACTTTTCATTTTTCCAATCCTAGACGTAAAAGTCTATTTTCTGATTTTAGTCATTTTCAAGAGAGCATAAATCCTAAACCGTAAAAGATATAGACATGAGGCTTTCACCCCTGGAAAGGCCTTGAAGTCTACTTTCCATACCATTAAGTCTCAAACTCCAAATGTATACCAATTTTTATAAAATGACAATTTACTATCGCTAACCCAAAACAGAAAACTACCATTTGCAGAATTTAGCCATGATCACCGGACCATATCTCTCATTCTATAAAAGATATAAAGGTGAGGTTTTCACCCCTGGAAAACCACATGAATCTAGTTTTCAAAAAATTAAGCCAATCATTCAACTCATTTACCAATCAACGGGAAATAAACTATTACTAACCGAAGGTCAAACCAGGTTTTTAACTGAATTTCTTGGTTTTGCCGTTTTAGTCATAAATCCTAAACTAAAATAGCAATGAATGTGAGGCCAAGTGCTGGAGCTTCTATAAGATTTCTAGCATTGACCCAAGCTTTAAAACCTAAACTTTTAGTTCAAAAACCCTGACATTAACATGCTTTCTAATCGAAGGTCCAGAATTGACCCATGTTCGTATTTTGACCATATCTCCCTTATACGGAGGAATTGGTTGAGAATCCAACTATCTCATGATTCCAAGACCTATATCTATTCACCCATAAAATTATCTCACAGGCTCCAGGCCAAAATTTTGGAGAACAAGCTCCGTTTACTTGCTGTCCTAAAACACTATACTAAATCCTATTCTAAATCGATCCATAACACCTCTAAATCCTCAATTAATCCATCATAAGGCCAAATTACAACAAGGTAACATAACAACTAATCCATAACATCCTTATTCAAGATTAATCCAAGATCAATTATAAAAGTTATATGCATGATCATAAAAATAAAAATCAAGAACATGCACTTTTATAAAAACCTAATCAATGAGTTAGGGTTTTAAGAGAAAATTTTAACTTACAATGGGATGCTTTTAAAAGATCAAACACAACCCTAGATGGGTTATGTTTGGCTGCCGAAATCCATACACCAAACCCAAAAACCTTAACTTGATTATCTTGCCTCAATCTTGAACATAATCACTCCTAATTCAACCCTTGATAATCCTAGAGTCCTTAATCAATTAAAAACCCTAAATCTTTATGATCTTCAAAATCTTTATTTTCTTTAAAACACTTGCATGTTGGTTTTTGTGGATGATAAATGGTTAGGGTTTGTTGTAGTAGTGATTTAAGGTTGAATGGAGGAGATTTGGTGGGGATTTAAGATTGATGATGGTGGTTTTGGGTTGGTTTGTGTCGAACCAAATAGAAGAGCAGGAAAGGGTTATAATTTTTTTTTGTTTTGAAATTGTGTGTGTATATCTCGTCTAGTTATAAGAAGAGGGGAGGGAGTGGGCTTTTGGCCCATTCTCACTTAACTAATAATACCTATTATTCTCGGGCCCTAAAACCTTACCTAGCCCGATACTTTTTCCTAAAACGCGATTTTCGTCAAGGTGCAATATAAAACTCGAGGAAAGCGTAAAATACAAAAATAAAAATAATTTGGCACTCAAGGCCCGTATACGGAGTCATTGGTTTCTCGATAGTTAAAAACGGTTAATTTTAAATTATAAGATTCGCGAGGGTTTTAAAATTAATGATTTTAATAAAAATCGATTAAGATAATAAAGTGAACTATTTAAAATTTAGAAATTAATTATAAATTCAAATTAAGTGGTGACCTTAATTACGGGGTTTTACACACAAGCAAGCCTTTGCTTAGAAAACAACAGATATTCCTGGTATTTTCCCATCATTTTGCAAACACAAGATACAACTTCTGGATGATAAGAAACCCGTTGTCCAAAAACAAAGAAGGTTAAATCCGAACATGCAGGAAGTTGTCAAAAAATAAATTGTGAAACTCTTGGATACCGGTATAATTTATCCAATTTTTGATACTCCTTGGGTTAGTCCTATCCACTGTATACCATAGAAAGGTGGTATTACAGTTGTCACCAATGAAAATGATGAACTTGTTCCAACCAGAATCATTACAGGTTGGCGAGTATGCATCGATTATCCTAAACTCAATAAAGCAACCACAAAAGATCATTTTACTTAACCATTTATGGATCAAATGCTAGAAAGACACGCAGGAAATAAATATTTCTGTTTCCTCGATGGTTTTTATGGGTATTTTCAAATTCCTATCGATCCTAATGATCAAGAAAAAACAACATTCACGTGTCCTTTCGGCACATACGCTTATAGGCGAATGCCTTTCGGGCTATGTAATGCTCCTGCCACATTTCAAAGGTGTATGTTGGTAATCTTTCATGATATGATCGAAGAATCAGTCGAAGTATTCATGGACGATTTCTCCGGCTTTGGAAACTCTTTCGACACATGCCTAAACAACCTTGATAAAATGCTCCAACGTTGTAAAGATGCTCATCTCGTCCTAAACTGGGAAAAATGTCATTTCATGGTCAAAGAAGGAATTGTGCTTGGACACAAGGTGTCAAGTGCAGGACTTGTAGTCGATAAATCAAAAATCTTAAGGTTTTGACACTACGAAAGCAGTAAAGATAGAATGATTGTGCTATAATAAAATCGTGGTTTTCTACGGGTTTTAAAGAAAATTACAAACTTTGAAAATTATACAAAATTAATTTTTCAAAAATAATAAAAACTTCGAATTTTCACAAGTCTGAAGACTTTGACGCCATCAAGATTCACATTCATTTTCTTGGAAAAATTTATGCACTCCATTCCTATTAGTTATTTCCTGTAAAAATCCTACATAAACCACAAAAATTATTAGCACAAACATATGACTCTAACAAACATGGCACAAGACGCGAATTAATCTAAATAATTAATTTTATATGTTTGAAATGGTTCTTTTAAACCAGATATTTCCCCTACACTTATTTGATGCAAAAAAACCTTTGACTGTAATTAAGACGAAGTTAAAAACAAAACAAAGCATGATCACAGTTAATTCAAACATAATAAAACAAACAATAAAGAACTAAAACATACATGACACTCCTAAAATGCGGGAAAATAAAATATTGGATTGCCTCCCAATAAACACTTTCCTTTATTTAACGAGTCTGGTAGCTAGAATAGGAGTCACACTTCCTTACGTGACTCCCCCTTCATTACTTACTTCACATTCATCATTTTCTTCAAGCCCAATTAAGTATTCGGGTCCAAGCTCTAAACATTCTTTATAGAACCCTAATATCTTATTCATCACATAGTCTACTCCTCTTCTCTTTTCCTCCTCATTCCTAAAGTAGACTGCTTTTGTATGCTCTTTTTCCAAGTCTGACAGCAAACTATATTGCTCTATCTTATGGGGCATCTTATAAGCAACCTCATCGGCTCTAATTGCGAACTTCACTATTCCTAATGATAGATCATGAGTCATGTTGGATATTTCAACGAAAGGTCTTCCTAGTACTACTTGTGATAGCCTAGGATCTATAACTGAATCGATATCCTCAACGATCATGAAATCTGAAACATAGGTAAGTTTCCTACAAATATATGCATCCCTCTAATTCTCCCAGTGAAGTTACTTATTCCTTTAATACCCTCAGGATCATCCCTAGGTTCAAGTTGTTTCCTTATAATCCAATTGTATTGCATACGAATCACGATATTTATAGGGGAATTAAGATCTATGTAAGCTTTTTCCACATGTACATATCCTATGTTTCATGTTATTTTGAGATTCGAAGGATTTCCTCCAACAATAATGGGGTTTCTCAAGAACATGGATGGAATTCGGGCGCACATCAAGTACTTATGGTATGCTAGTTCACTTCTAGTTGGAAATTTGTCAAAGTATCCTACTTCTAACTCCTCTCCTGTTACTACATTCTCGCTCACTCCTAACTCCTCTTCACTAGAATCATCATACATTTTGATCAATTCAATAAACATGACGTCTCCATCAATTTCTTTTGTGCAAACAAATTATGTGTTAGATGATGGGGGAACTAGGTTTAATGATTCAAGGAACGATTTGAGCTTACAGACTTTTTTTGTGATGAATGAAATTGATAGATTAGGTGGGTTGGTGTTAATGTATTCTGGGCAATCCTCTTCTTCCTTAGGTTCATCTTCTTTTCTCATGATGGTGATTGTATTGATGAAATGAAAGCGTTTAGGGGAGGAGGAGTTCCTATTTTGTTCCCCTAGAGATGATTGAGATTGGTATTTTAGAGAGAGAGAGTAATTTTGAAGGACTTTTAATTCCTTTGTTTTGAGGCGCTCTATTTTCATTAAACGTTATTATTTTATCTTAAGGTTGGTCCTCTCGAGATTTGTATGTTTGTTTGGAAAGTAATTTAATAGCATTGATCGAATTGTGGATCTGAGATGAGCTTTAGGGATCTTCCAACGGGTAAGAACGAGCAAACAAAACCAAAGAGGTAGAGTTAACATTCAGTTTCGGGTTCTTAATCGTGTCATTTAAGAGTGCTCCTATCATTCGATCATTGATGTCCTTCAAGAATGTGTCAATTTTATTGTTCATTTCACTTTGTTGTTGTTTGAAATCAGCTTCAAACTTAGACAATCTAGCGTCTTAAGATGCCATGAAATTAGACACCAACACTTCAAGATTTAATTAATTGTTAAAATTTTGAGGTTTGTTATTGAAGGGGCGGCTCGAACCACCGGGTTGAAAAAGATTAGGTTGGTTTGAAAAAGTGTTTTGAGAATTTTGAGGTTGTCTCCACCTAAGGTTTGGGTGACTTCTCCATGATGGATTATAGGTGTCACCTAGATTGTTTTGCTCGGGTTTGAAACTAAACCACTTGCCTCCCGCTTCGTCTGTACACGAGGATGCGTAGTCAACAAAAGCTTGCTCAGGATTTTGTTCGCTGGATTGAGTGGTTTGGGGACAAGATAGGCTTCCATCAAGCGTTGGATTTGATTTTCGAGCTCGATGAGACGACGGACGGATATATTCGGGACATCTTGAGGCAAAGAGATTGCCTTGACCAGTTTAGCGAAGTCTCTTGGGTTATTCCAACTTTTGTTCTCTTAGAGGGCGAGGTCCTATAATAGTTTAGCGAAGTCTTTTGTCATGCAGCTTACCACCAGCCACTTGATCGATGGTTTGACTTGTGGCGGGATTGACATGGTCATAAAAGATTTGGACTTGGAGCCAAAGATCGATGCCATGATGAGGGACTTTTTAAAGTAAGTCCTTGAAACGAGTCCATGCTTCAGAGAGAGATTCACCCTGATGTTGTTGGAACATCAAGATGTCATTTCGAAGTTTAGAAGTCCTTCTCGATGGAAAGAATTGAGCAAGGAAATGAGTAGTAAGATCCTCCCAAGTGGAGATGGATCCTGCTGGAAGACGTTCAAGCCAATTTCTAGCTTGATCAGGAAGGGAAATTTGAAATAGACGCAGGCGCGTCCTTTCCCTATTTGCAACATCAAGGTCAAGTGAGTCGACAAGTTTTAGAAAATCCTTGAGAAGTTGGTTTGGATCCTCGGACCGAAGTCCGTGGAATGAGCATCCGTTTTGCACCAACCGGAAGGTGTCAAATCGCAATGGAACCACATTGTTCCCATCGGGGAGCTCAATGGTGTTTTGATAGCCCTTGTGGCTAGGTCTGGAATAGTCTCCTAAGGTACGGATAGGATTTTCATTTTCCATGGAGGTCAACAAAAAAGATTTATGAAAAAATGACAAAATGAAAAGATAGACTAAAGAAAGCTAATTGACAGAACATAAAATCTCACTTGGATAGGAATTAAGCGAGTAGACCTAAGCTAAATAAAATTTGAAACCTATGTTATTCCCCACGCAGCGGCACCAAAAACTTGATGCGGGTCTTGCGAACTCGCAAAGAGTTTAACAATCTCCTAGGCAGAGTACCTAACCGTTGTAGTGTAGTAAGGTAAGACTCGGGGGTTGTTATCGTTCCCTATGGGAATAACGTGTGAAGGATTGAACTAAATCTAACATAGATCTAAGGGGTTGAAAGAAGATTCTTTTTGTTTTTTATATTTTATAGAAAGCAGATAAAATCCAAGTTTTAGAGGTGGTTTGGTTTTAACTAATTAAACTAATAATTAAATCTAAACTAATTTTGGTGAACTCTTATATGGTAAACAAACGTATTTACTTAATCATGCACTACTCTTTAGTTTGTTTCTCCTAATTCTATTGCTTTGTCACACTTGTGATGATTTGTGTAAGTATTTCCTAAGTCATGAACAGAATACACGAATCCGTCGTCTATGTTATATTCCGTTAAGGCAACGCACAGGTAAGGTAGTATGAAGACTATTACAAGGCCCCTAAGAATACATTACATGCATTAAAACACTTATGAGGGATCAACCATATTAGGGGTAATGTAGTATGAAGACTGTTATCGATGGTATCCTTTCTACACACTCGCATTTACCTAGACATCTATATTAATGTAATATTTCATAGCTAGTTTTCTAGAGCCTAACGCGCACATCCAACACAAGAAGCAATATTAAAAGTATCTACAACCTAAGTTTCATGCAATCATAAGTAAATACTAATGGATCTAGCCTAGCATATTAAAAGGAAGCGAAGAACAAGATTCAATCACACAATATGTAGACATATTGAATGATAAAAGATAGAAGACTTATCTTCATTAAAACGTAGGTTCAAAGCTAATACACTAGGGTTTTGATACCCTAAAAATGCCCTAAAAGCTGCTACACTCGACTTCAAATAATTAGGGTTCATCTCCCAAAAGTTGCACTCTATAACCCTAAAAACGAGTATGTATATATAGGAAATAGTCCGCGACGGCATCGCAGGTTTTCTAATGTCGTTGCTTTGCTGAATCTTCTAGGGTTTCATTTGAGGTGGTTACGTTCTGACGCCGTCATAATTTTTTTGACGCCGTATCTTGTATGATCTGACGGCGTCGCTAGGAAATTGTGATGCCGTCTCTAGGCTCTGTGAGCAATTCTTAAAACACTTCGGTGTAGAGTTGTATTCTTGTTCGTGTCCTCTCTAAATGAGCCCAAGTCACGTGTATTTCCTCCAAAAGATTTCCAAATGCTAAAAACACAAAAAGAAATTATTAAGCACGTATTTTGGGCATATTTGCGTGATTTAGGGGGTTAAATGACCCCAAAAAAGTGTATAAAATGACACCTCATCATCATTCAACTTATGGGTCATTGCTAAGGAGCTCTTCTTAAAATTTTGGTGCATTTTGTTACTTTTCCTAAGGGCATCTTCATAGATAGCTTTCTTCGAACACTAGTAAGTTCTTAAAGGAGGTTCATTGGGGGAATCTTTTAAGGTTTTAGCTTACCATCTAGCTAATTAGAATAGCTATAACCATTCATTTTAAATGACAACTTTATTTACAAAATAAACAAGAGGGTTTTTATGAACAAAGGAAATGAAGAAAAGATAAACTACAAGAAAGCTAATTGACAAAAAAATAAAATCTCACTTGATAGGAATTTTATTAGTAGACCTAAGCTAGATAGAATTCAAAACCTAGACTATTCCCAGGCAACGACGCCAAAAAACTTGATGTGGGGTTGATTGTAACACCAAAGTTTTACAATCCCCTTGGCATTGTCATTAATCAGTGCAGTGTAGTATAGGCAAGACTTGAGGGTTGTTATCGTTCTCTAGGGGAATAGTTTAGGTAGGCTCGAATCAAATGTCACTAAGGTCTAAGGGTTAAGAGAAGATAATTTTTGTATTTTTATGTTTTATAGAAAGCAAGTAAAAATCTTGGGTTTTGAAGGGGGTTTGATTTTAAAATATTAACTATTAATCTAATTCTAATCTAATCTAACTATGTGGAAACTCGTATAGGTAAACAAACGTGCTCACTTAATCATGCACTACTCCTTAGATTGCTCTTCCTAATCCTATTGTCCGTCACCCTTGTGATGTAATGTGTAAGTATTTCCTAATTCACAAGCTAATTGCAAGAACTCACTTTTTATGCAATATTCCGTTAAGACAACACATAAGTAAGGTAGTATGAAGACTATTACAAGGCCCCTAAGAGTGTATTACACGCGTTCAAACACTTAAAATGTGTCAACCTTATTAGGGCAAGGTAGTATAAAGACTATTGTGAAGGTATCCTTTCTACACAATCACGTTTCCGTAGACGTCTTCGCAATCAATAAAGAAGCTAGTTTTCTAGAGCCTAACGCACACACCACTAAAAAAAGCAATAGTAAAAGGAATTACAAACTAAGTTTCATGCAATCATAAGAAAACACTAATAAATTTAGCCTAACATGTTAATTAAAAGCGAAGAACAATTAATCAAACAATACATAGACATATTGAAAGATTAAAGGGATAAAAGAACTTCACTTCAATAAAACATGGAGTAATGGTGGATACAATAGGGTTATAAGACCCTAAAAACGTCTACAATTATGCACCAAGTCGTTCCCTAAGTATTACCCATGAATTCCACCTTAAACCCTAAAAAATAAGGTTGCATATATAGGAAAATAGTCGCGATGGCGTCGCTTGTTAATTGCGACACCGTCAACCCGCCAAATTTTCTATGGGCTTCTTTAAATTGGATACTTCAGACGCCGTCAAAAGGATCTTTGATGCCATCGCTTGAACACTTTGACGCCGTCACAAGGTTTTGTGATGCCGTCTCCAAGCATTGTATGCCCTCTTGATATCAAATTTCATGTAGAGTTAAATTCTTGTCTATTTCTTCCCAAATTGAGTCCAAGTCATGTGTATTTCTTCCAAATGTCATCTAAGTGCTAAAAACATAAAAAGAAACAATTGAGCACGTATTTTGGGAATATTTTCATGATTTAGGGGGTTAAATGGCCCCGAAAAAGTGTATAAAATAACAACTCATCACCTTCCTTTTCTGATTCCTTTTATTAATTAGGCCAATTTCCCTAACTTGACAGCCTCTTCTATTTGGTTTTTTGATTCTTTACAGGCGTTGGTGTTGTGGCTGTAATCTTGGTAGAACTCGCAGTACTTGGATGTATCTCTTGCCTTGGACACCATTTTGGGAGGCTTTGTGAATGCCTTTCCTACTTTCTCGGTGGATAAGATCTCCCTTGGGCTCTTCGTGAGTCTTTGCAAAATCCCTAGGTTAGGCTCCTTATAAGGGCTGAACCTATCTCATTTGTGTCTACTCTTTTTCTCGGAGCCTTCCCATGGTCTTCCCTTCTGAGTTTTGTCTCTTGTACTGCTATCCGTAAAGGTGATTGGTTTTCCTTTCGTGGTCGTTTCTTCTGCTTGAAACCAAGAGTATGTTTTCTCCATAAGTCCATCATAGCTTTCGGGGAGATCCGTAGATATGAACTTTACTAATGATTTTATTTTGACCCCATGTACGAAACCTGCTATCCTTTAATCTTCACTGATCTTGGTGATCTAGGCTGTCTCATCCGTGTAATGAGTTATGAATGCCTTGACACTCTCACCTTCCCTCATTTTTATACCATTTATTGCTAGATGAGTCTTGGTCTGTTTCTTTTGCCATTTGAAGTATGTCCGGAACCTCTTCTTCAAGTCTTCGTAACTGATTACCACCCCCTTTGGGAGGCTGTTCCACCAGACTCTTGCGGCATCTTTTAGTATATAGAAGAACATGTGGTATGTTACCAGCATCATCCACTTCTCCATTCTCATTGCTCCTTCAAATACATGTATAAAGTTGTTTGGGTCTCCTTTTCCATCGTAGTATCCTACATGGGGTAGAACCTTTAAGCCATATGGGAACTAGAACTCTTCGATCCATCTTATCAGTGGTGAAGGGCTATCAACATCATTCTCATATCCTCCTCTTGAATGATCTAGCCACAACGGGTTTTGCCTATAGTTTTGCCCTGTTGAATACGCTACTCTCAGAGGGTAAGTATGGTTGGGAGGGTAAAGGCTAATCGGAGGATATAGGTTGTTCAGAGGGTATGTACCGTTGGGAGGATACACATTGTTTGGAGGATACGTGTTGTTTGGAGGATAGGTACTATTTGGAGGATACACATTATTCGGAGGATACAAGTTGTTTGGAGGATACATGTTGTTTGGAGGATTCATATTGTTCAGAGGATACATGTTGTTTGGAGGATACATGTTGTTTGGAGGATACATGATGTTCGGAGGATACACATTGTTCAGAGGATACAGGCTATTCGGAGGATAGGTACCGTTTGGAGGGTATGCATGGTTTAAAGGGTACACATTGTTTCCCGTAGGATTTGTCCTATCTTGGCGACCATCAGTACATCCTCCCATCGTATAGAGTTGTTAGTTAGGGTGATAAGCTCCGTGTGTGGGGATTCTATGAGCGATCAGAACTTCTCTAGGTGATAGGATCCTCCTTTTCCTCTATGTCGGAACCAATAAATCACTTCACTTCATAATTAAGAACAAGAAATTAAGATTAGGAGATGCGAAGAATTATAGAGAGAGGTAGTGAGAGAAAGCTAGAGAGAGAAACTAGAAATAGGAGGATTACTTGCAAAAGAAAAGAGTTACAAATGAACCAACCACCTCACCTTCCTTGGTGAGGTGTATATGTATCCAACTAAAAGGTTTGGTTATGCCATTATTTTAGTTTGTATTGTATCTACGGGTTGGGCTTGGTTTATTGGGCTTTCGCCAATACAGTGGACTGTTAGAATTACATTAAATGAGCCCGTTTACCCATTCTAGCCTATTACAACGTTACATATTAGAATGACTGAGACTTAATATTCTAAATGAATGAACTTCCATGTTCGACTCATTATTTGAGGCTAACAATCTCCCCCGAAGTAAGTTCATTGTGACACTCCTTCGTGAGATCAATGAGATTGCTTTTGTTGATAAGCTCTTGTGATCTTTGTCTCTGTCTACATTGTAGGCTTGTTCCTTCATGCTTTGTGATCTTTGATCTTTAGCCTTTGTAATTGTCTTTTGACTTTGTCTTTTTCGTCCGAGATCTTTAAATCTTTATCCTTCTGTCTTGATTGTCATGCCACCTTGCGTTCTTGGGTCTTACCAAACATGCTCATTTACTTTGGCATTTCATCTTGAAAGCTTGCTAACAATCTACCTTGACAATCTTTGTTATCTTTGAGGAGATCTTGTATATCATGTTTGTACGAAAGTCTTTGTTTTTAATTCTGAGCTTTCATGATTCTTAAATCTGATTTGCTTATAGTATGTCTTTGTAGTTTTGATGCATGAGCATTTTGGTAATGATCGACTACAGTGGATGACGGCTTCACCATCTCCATTCTTTATGTATCTTGAATAAAAATGTTAGCTATTTAAAGCGTAGTGACGAATTGATTTGTTCATTCGTCCGGATTTGGTACGATAACCTCCGGTTCCGTTAGGACATTTTACAGTTTAATATTTGTACCTGTGATCAGGTTAGATTCAAAGTATATTACTTGACTAGGGTTTTCCTGCTCAAAGGTAGGGTTCTTTAACATAGATGTAATAGATTTACCATTCTTGGCATAGTTCTATTACCGGAACGTCTCAAAGCCATGACAACACGGTAAGGAGTGAATCAGATAGTTACTATCTTTTTGGATTAAGCCGTTCAATTTCTTTCCTGGAACAAGTCTTGATTTCACATTAAATCGCACCATTGTTTTTTCCAATTGGAAAACATGTTTGATTCATATTGAATCTCGCAAGTCACCTACAAGAGCTTGTTTGCATGCATGGCCAAGCAGGATTTCCATCTTCATTTGTGATACATAAGTATCAACGGATGTTCTGGCATAATCACAAGGATAATGCGTAGGACTCTTGTTAACAACTTGTGAACAGATTGAGTGTTCAACAAGTGTTTGTAATAGTAATGTGTCATAATGAGATTTATTTAATGGATCTCCTTGGATCTAGACTCGTTTAGGTGCGTTTTGTTTGAGTAATCCGAGGCTGGAGCAGACTGCCACTTTCAATATCAACTAACTTGAAGTGAGAAAGTTAATAGAAGTCGTGTGTATCTCCGTGACAAATGAGACAAGTTTCTTTTGAGAGAAAACCCCAATTGGCTAAGGGAAGGTTGTGCATGACTCATGGGTCCATGGGATGTATCTTCAATTGTCAGCAATCAAACATTGTGTTTCTGACAGCATATTGTATTGACCTGGTTTTCTGCCTAAGTTATGTAGAGGGCTACTTTTTTAGACCCTTTATCCATACATTTCTTTTTAATTCTTCAACCCCTTCAATGCATACAAGTCCGTCATTACTAAACACTTGTTGTGATTATTCCAGTGTTAGGCTCAACTTAGCCCGGCATCTTCCTTATACACATTTATCTCCAATCTACCTAAGGGAATGTTATTTCTAAACTAGGGTAGTGTACTTGGCGTCGATCCTCCGTTTCATGTTGGATCATAAGACAAAATACCTAACTGACCACCTTTTGACATTCAGAATCGTCGTGAAATAAGATGTTGTAGGGTATGAGATCGTAACCATAAAACCTTTTTCGAAGAGTATCAAGCACTTTGAGTCGATAAGATCACTTATTATTTTCAAGATCACATTTTAAATACATTTCTCCCCTTATTTTAAATACTAATTCACTTAGTTTTTGAAATACTTTGTGATTAAAATTTGTCTTGAAATACCATGGGGAAAACTTTTACTTAGCATGAATTATATGGAACATTAACTTGCTCCCCCTCGATTTTACATATGTTTGACACCAAAAACAATGATACCAAGTTGTAAAATAAATATAAAATTGAGGGTTAGCATTGTTGAGCACACAATTTTGAAAGATTATTAATTGTCATCGAAGAATTCTTGAAAAATTATGCTCAACCACCTAATTATCTTATAACAATCAATCTATTTAATAGTCATTATTATTCCATAGATGTTATTAAGACCTTTTATAATGTGTTGAATACATAAGAATCGTCATGTTATGATGTATCCAACAATCATTAAAACATTGTTTTTCAAAAAAGCTCCCCCTCAAACATTGACTCATTTAAAAAATGACACAAAATGTAGAATAATTGTCTTGTAAAACAATATGAGGGATGGAGTATTAAACACACAATTTTGAAAGATTTTGAATCATCATTGAGAAATTCTTGAAAAATTATGTTTAACTTTTTGAAAAAACCAAATGTTAGAATACTTCTCTTCTAACACTAAGGATTAGCGCACTTATGTGTACACTCTCCTTTGTCGTTCGGGACCGAGTTGCAATCTGAGAGTGATTACAATTCATTAAGAAAAAAAATTAGAAATGACATGTTTTGAAAACTTTTGAAACTCCTGTTCGAACTTCATTTACATGCCCATGTCGATGTTAATCAACATTTCTAGGTACGCAAATGTTATCGATTCCAAAAGACATGTCGAGAAGAATATTTTTTTGAAACATTTTTTTATTTTTTGATTTTGTATTTTCTTTTTGAAATGTTATATTTTTGTATTTTTCTTTTTTTTTCAAAAAATATGTACATGGGGATGTTTGATGAAGTATCAAGCAGATTCTTTTGTCAAAACCTCCAGTTCTGTTGGAGTCAAACATCTCATACCAATTCGCTTGACAAGATACTGAAACCTATCTTCGGATAGGGCTTTAGTAAACATATCAGCCAATTGGTATTCAGTTCTGACAAAGTACAATTTAATTATACCGTTTTCAACTTGTTCCTTGATGAAATGATATCGAGTATGGATGTGCTTGGTACGGAAGTGCTGCACAGGGTTGCATGAGATTGCTATGGCTGACTGAGAGTCGCAATACAACGGTATTTTGTTGTAGTTGAAGCCATAATCTTGAAGCCGTGTCCTCATCCACATGACTTGAGCACAACTTGCATGATACGCCACGTATTCGCCTCTGCTATTGAACATTGCAGTAAAGTCATTGCTTCTTTGTCATCCAGCTTGACTTTAACTTATCACCGAGGAACTGTATTCCTTAGAAGTGCGTTGCGTGTATAAAGGCAACGGATGTTGCTTCGAACAAAGATGGTAGATCAAAGCCAGAACCCTTCGGTTACCAGAGTCCATGTGATTGGTACCTCTTACGTATCAAAAGATCCTTTTAAACTCTTTGAGGTGTTTTTCAAGTCGGTCTTGACTAGATATCTTGCACAATATCATATCAGCTTGCACTATGTCTGGTCTATAGTTGTCAGATTCATGAGTGACCCAAATTTTGCTACGATAGTCGCAGTTTGGTCGACGGGTTTATCCCTCTTAAGTCTGCATCTTAATTTAGGTTCGTAGTTCTTTGGTGTACCTTTGCTTTGTCCTTTTTCCATACCAGTTTTTTCAGAATCTCTAAAGTTATTTGGCCTGGATTGATTTAAAAATACCTCGTGGGATTGGTGGATCTGAAGTCCTAAAAAGAATTTTCATTTCCCCTATTTAAGGACCATCTCAAATCTACCGTGCATTATTTTTTCAAAACATTTGAGAAATTTAAGGTTTGTGGAACCAAAAATAATGTCATCAAAAGTAATTTGGCACAAGTAGATTGTCCTCCCGTATTTATATCGTTGAATAGATTCGGGTCAATGATACATCAGGAATTTTGAGAGTTCATCATACCAGGCTCTCGGAGCTTGTTTCAATCCATATAGAGCTTTCCTTAGACGGTAAACTTTGTCTGGATGATCAGGATCAACGAATCCGTCTGGTTGTGCAACATAAACCTCCTCCTTCAATGGACCATTAAGAAATGCCGTTTTCACGTCCATCTGGTAAATTGGAAAAGACTTGTGTGCAGCATATGCGACAAAGATCCTGACAGCCTCCAAGCGAGCAACTGGAGCAAATGATTCGTCGAAATCAATACCCTCTTCCTGAGCATAACCCTTTGCTACAAGTCGTGCTTTGTTGCGAATTACAGTTTGGTCTTCATCCTTTTTGTTTTTCCATAACCACTTTAGCTTGATTACGTTCTTGCCAAAAGGTTTGTCAACGAGTTCCCAGACTTGTAGTCTGTCAAACTGATGAAGTTCATCCTGCATTGCTTCTATCCATGCTGAATCAGCCATTGCCTCCTTAATGTTTTTCGGTTCAACAATACTCACGGTGAGTGCGAACATACACATTTCAGGATCGGTTGCAAGTTGTCGTCTTGTTTGCACTGGCTTGGATGGATTTCCACGAACTTGAGTTAATGGGTGATCTTTTGTCCATCGGTATTCAGAATTTTGAGGTTGATTGAAGGTATGCACATTTGAATTACCACTATTGCATGAGGAAGATTCAGCAATTTCTTGTACCGGTGTACAGAAAGGATTGGTAAATTCTGCTTGATCAACATTGTTTTCCTCAGCATGAGCATTTGTAGGAGTTGATGGTTCTGATGTAGGTTGAATGTTCGTTGAAGGGTGTGTGTCTTGTGGAACAGAATTATCAGTGGGAGAAGAAGACTTGTTGACACGAGAAGTACCATCATTGAAAAATTCATCGTACAAAGGACCAAAAAGAAGGTCCAACTCCTGTTGTGATGGAACTGCTGTATCTGCTGTAGGAGAAACATTTTGTAGTTCTGGTGCGGGGTCAGAGTTGTCATAATCTGACGCCTTTTGTCGTTGGGGAACGAGGCCTGAAGTGTCATTAGCAACAGACGTCTCAGACATCTCTTTGATTTCATCAAATCTGAGATGGATGGATTCAACTATCAACCTTGTTCTCTTACTGTAGACACGATATCCCTTTGACTGAGTGGAGTATCCTACCAAAATGGACGGATCCCCTTTTTCTTTCATCTTATCTAAATTTTCACCATATCTTGTTAAGTAACAGGTGCAACCAAAGATGTAAAGGTGTTTAATTGAGGGTTTTCTATCATTAATGATGTGATATGCCATTTTCTCATGAGTTGGGATGATGATTGATCTGTTTTGAGTATAGCATGCGGTTGCAATTACTTCAACCCAAAAGAATAAAGGAAGTTTAGAAACCGAAAGCATTCTTCGAGCAGCCTCAACGAGAGTGCAATTTCATCTTTCGACAACTCCATTCTGTTCAGGTATTCGAGGAGTAGAAGTTTGATGCGCAATTCCTTCTTTTTTAAAGAATGCATTAAGTGTCTTGTTTAAGAACTTAATGCCTCTGTCAGTGCGAACAGAAATTACTGAGGCTTGAAGATTTCTTTGGATCATCGTGAGAAAGTCTTTTAAAACTTCTGGTGTTTCATCCTTGGAACGTAGAAAGAGAGTCCAAGTGTATCTGGAGTAGTCATCGACGATTACCAGAATATATTTCTTCCCATTTATGCTTACAACCCGCATTG